>PIJE02001195.1:47500-55000 GCA_002895965.2 Coryphaenoides rupestris | reverse complement strand
GAGATGGGGCCGTGCACGTGGAACCACTGAGCGATGGGGCCGTGCACGTGGAACCACTGAGAGATGGGGCCGTGCCACGTGGAACCACTGAAGAGATGGGGCCGTGCACGTGGAACCACTGAGAGATGGGGCCGTGCACGTGGAACCACTGAGAGATGGGGCCGTGCACGTGGAACCACTGAGAGATGGGGCCGTGCACGTGGAACCACTGAGAGATGGGGCCGTGCACGTGGAATCACTGAGAGATGGGGCCGTGCACGTGGAAACCACTGAGCGATGGGGCCGGTACGTGGAACCACTGAGAGATGGGCCGTGCACGTGGAACCACTGAGAGATGCCGGGCCGTGCTCAGGTGGAACACTGAGAGATGGGGCCGTGCACGTGAAGTCTGAGCGATGGGGCCGTGCACGTGGAAGTACTGAGGGCAGTGCCACACCTGGAAGAAAGGCGCAACACACAGATGTCCCAATGGAAGCCATTAAAAGCTCACTCTGCGGAGGCGAGGAGGAGAGGAGGAGAGGAAGGAGGAGGAGGAGAGGAGGACAGGAGGAGGAGGAGAGAAGAGGAGGAGAGGAGGACTTACACGCTAAACTGACCCCAGCACCTCCTATTGGACACAAGTCCACCTTTAAATTCTCCTCCCTAGAGGTAGCAGCAGTATTCTAGTGATTCCCTGTCTGGCTCAACTACTAGAGCAAGGCATTACCACTGCCAGGCTTAAGGGTTCGATTCCCTCTCTGGCTTAATTGGTAGAGCAAGGCATTAACAGTGCCAGGGTTAAGGTTTCGATTCCCTGTCTGGTACTCAGTGTTGTTGTCACCATGACAACAACACTGACACAGCGACATCCTCATCACCATGCCATCATCACCATGACAACAACACTGGCACAGCAACATTACCATGACAACACATTGGCACAGTGGCATCATCACCTTGACAACAATGGCAGGACAATGCCGAAATCACCCTTCTCACTGGTGGCAGCCATTATTGCCATGGCAACTGTGGAGTGTGTGTGGTTGTTGGCCGGTTTAAGCAGGCTCACCTGCAGCCCTAGTCAGGCTGACTAGAGTCTAGGGTGGCTGGGTGAGGCTGCATACACGGTGTGCATTGGCTAATCAATGCACCGCAGGTTAAACCAACCATCACCACACACACACACTCACACACACACTCAGGAGAGCCCTAATAAGGCCGTATCTTCCTGCTCTGCCTGCATTACATTTTCAAACTCTGCAAGAAACCGGTTTCCACAGCAGCTTCCTGGGTCCTGGTGCCGGAGGAGCCCAGCAGAAGCCATTTTAGTTGTCAGGTGACGAAGATTAGCCTGGGGTTAGCATTAGCTGTTAGCCTGCCAATCATACAACAGTCAGTGTGTGTGTATGTGTGTGTGCGTGTGTATAAACAGTATTGCTTTAGTACTGTGAGATCAGTACTATTGAATGCCGCAATAGTACTGTAGTACTATTGCTGTAGTACTGTAGACAGTACTACTGTAGTACTCTGTATATATCATCAGTACTACTGTAGTAGTGTTATATAATAACCAGACAGTAGATTACCAGAGGCTAAGGATTAGCAAATATTTGTGTGTGTGTGTACGTGTGTGTGTGTGTGAGGTCTACATATTTATACACAGCCCCATGTAAAGCTTACATCACCAATAAACAACAAACATGCAGCGTTCAACAGCAACATCGACCACAACAACAACAACAACAACAACAACAACAACAACAGTCCTGTGATGAGCCCTTTCCCGTGGCTCCGGGTACCAGTCCGACTCCTGACCTCTGACCCCGTCTCTCCCACCCCGCCACTCCGAGCGTGAAACTACTTCTGACATGATCAGGACACACCTGCACACACACACACACACACACACACACACACACACACACACACACACACTACACACACACACACACACACACACACACACTACACACACACACACACACACACACACACACACACACACACACACACACACATACACATACATGCTTGACAGCTGATATGGGCGTGTCAGTCCAGCCGTGCATGCTACCACAGGTCATGAGTTGAATGTTTGAAATGTTCTGGTGTGGTGTGTGTGTGTGTGTGTGTGTGTTTGTGTGCCTGTCTGCATTGTGTATGTGTGTGCATGTGTATGTCTGCCTGTGTGTATTCTGTAATTTTTCATTGTTTTTATTTGTTGTTATCCAGTATATAGTTTAGTTATCCTATCCGGTACCCCTCTGCTTCCTCCCGTGGGTCTCTGGAAGGACGTCCCCCTGGTTCCCTCTGGATCCCCCTGGTTCCCTCTAGTTCCCCCTGGTTCCCTCTGGTTCCCTCTAGTTCCCCCTGGTTCCCTCTGGTTCCCTCTAGTTCCCCCTGGTTCCCTCTGGTTCCCTCTAGTTCCCCCTGGTTCCCCCTGGTTCCCTCTGCTTCCCCCTGGTTCCCTCTGGTTCCCTCTGGTTCCCCCTGGTTCCCTCTGGTTCCCCCTGGTTCCCCTGGTTCCCCCTGGTTCCCTCTGCTTTCCCCTGGTTCCGCCTGGTTCCCTCTGCTTCCCCTGGTCTCCCCCCTGGTTCCCTCTGGTTCCCCCTGGTTCCCTCTGGTTCCCCCTGGTTCCCTCTGCTTCCCCCTGGTTCCCCTGGTTGCGTGCCGAAGCCTCCAGGTGTGCGCTGCAGTCAAATGTGGAGCTCCTCAAGGCAGGGTGATGAAAGACGTTGGAAATGAGCTGAATTTGACTCATAATGTTGCATGATGATGATAATTGTCTCATGAACGATGTCATGGAGTGGAGGTGAGCTCGGGCTACCTGGAGTCGTCGTCAGCTGACCCCCAAACACATGATGTCACTGATGATGATGATGATGTAACCTGGTGATGACGTAACCTGGTGCATCAACACTCAGAAACAGGGGCTATAGTGGGATAGTTCCGTGGTTAGGGTGTCCGACTTCAAGCGGAAGGGTACGGGGTTCGATCCCCCATTGTACGCAGTCTAACTGTGACCATTCTATAGCACGACACAATGCCTCCTATCCCCCACCTGCACCCGAATGACAGACATCATCATGTATCTGAACTCAGTCTGTTGTGTTTTGCTTGAGGTATGTTGTGGTGTGGTGGTTCACCGGGTAGGGCGGGACACGCCTCCTAGCCATACCTGCGTGCCACGGCCACGCCCCCCTCTCCTTCAAGCCAGAGTCCTGTCCGTACAGGCATAACGACGCCCGCTGAAGATATGTATTTTAAGGCTGCCAGTTCCCCAGGTCAACATTTTCTGGTGAGTTGTGTGTGTTGATGCTGGGGAGACCTGTCATGGGTTTATGTCTGAAGCTCGTCAAATCACCTGCTGATGAAGAACTGGTTCCTCTGCTAAGGATGCACACAACACACACACACACACACACACACACACACACACACACATGCACACACACACACACACAGTTGAGATATGTCGCACATGCTTAGCTAGTTGTTTATGTGTGTGTGTGTGTGTGTGTGTGTGTGTGTGTATGTGTGTGGAATGTCACATGCACAAACAGGTTTGATTGATTTGCATGAAACTGCAACTAGAGACAACCTAATAGGGTGTGTACGTGTATGTACTGTATGTTGCTTTGGATAAAAGCGCTATATCAATATTATGTATGTGTGTGTGTGTGTGTGTGTGTGTGTGTGTGTGTGTAGTGTGTAATGTCTATCTCGTCGGTATCTCTCGCTCTCTCTCCCTGTCTCTCTCTGTCTCACTCTCTCTCTCTTCCTGTTTTTCTCTCTCTATCTCACTCTCTCTATCTTCCTGTTTTTCTCTCTCTGTCTCCCTCTCTCTCTCTCTCTCTCTCTCTCTCTCTCTCTCTCTCTTCTCTCTCCCTCTCCATCTATCTCCCTCGCTCTCTCGCTCTCCATTAACCCTGACATACGTTAACGAGCAGGTAATCCTGGCCCCTCCTCCCGGCCCCTGGGGGCCCCCTATAGGCTCCTGACATGCCAGCGATTAATAATTCACCAGGGCCCTTCCAGAGAAACGCACGGAAACACATGCACCATCAGCCATAGTTCAGCCCCGTGCACGCTCCTGACACTGTGCAGGCTCCAGACACCGTGCACACTCCAGACATCATGCACACTCCTGACATCGTGCACACTCCTGACACCGTGCACACTCCTGACACTGTGCATAGAGACAGGCTGGGATCCTGTCCCTGTACAGAGAGACAGGCTTGGGCCCTGTCCCTGGACAGAGAGGCAGGCTGGGGCCCTGTCCCTGGACAGAGAGACAGGCTGGGGCCCTGTCCCTGGACAGAGAGACAGGCTGGGGCCCTGTCCCTGTACAGAGAGACAGGCTGGGGCCCTGTCCCTGGACAGAGAGACAGGCTCTAACCCTGTACAGAGAGACAGGCATGGTCAAAATGGTACAAACTCCCAGGTGTTAACTACTGCTTTACACGTTTACATTTGGACGATAGAAGTTCCAGATCCTGAAATGTGTTCCATAGTTTTCTGTAACAGGCCCATGGTCTCTGTGAAATAAAGTTTGTTATCTGAAACTCCATCAATTTTTCTTTCTTATTTATATGACCAAGACATTTGGTATACTGGTGTAACTGCTCTTAAGATAACATCACCCACTCCAAGAGTTAGGAGGTTAGGAGACGAAGGAGAGGACATAACTTATTCTTATTCCTTGGAACCTGACCTGCGTCTTGGAGGGCAGACCAAGGGGAATCAACAGGAGTTTCCATCTCTAATCTTAAACACACATGCACACACACACACACACACACACACACACACACACACACACACACACACACACACACACACACACACACACACACACACACACATACAATACACACACAAAATACACACGAGCCTTTACCAGGCTTAGATAGTGAGCACTGGGAGCTGATATAATCATTCTTGAAGGTAAACTTTTTAAGTTAATCATTTTCTGTGTTGAACGCACTTCCCCTCAGACGGGATGTGATGAACCTTGTTACAATAACGGATAATCGCATAGTGTGACATAATCACATCATAATTACATCATCGTGCTCTCACCGCACGTGTTGTCGCCCCTGAAGGGGGTTCAGGGGTCAGAGGTCAAGGGGTCAGAGGCCAGGGATTCAGGGGGTTGTGCAGTATTAGTAAATGGACTTCATTCATGTGATTACATCACAGCCAAGGTGTTAGGGTAACATGTTGTACCACAGCACCAGGTGCAACTCGTATCACAGTAACGTATATTTCCACAACACTATGCTCATCAAACTGTAGAAGCTGTGTTCCCTGTAGCTCGAGTACTTCAAACACAATACTGGTCACTGCTACATACTCCGACACTAGTACTACAGTAATTGTACTGGATTATACTGTATAGATAAATACTATAGTACTTCTATTTCCTCCTGACACAAACTCAACTGAAAAATACTGCAACTCAACTGTCTCAATTTATATTTCTCACTCTCTTTCTCTCTCTCTCTCTCTCTCTCTCTCTCTCTCTCTCTCACACACACACACACACACACACACACACACACACACACACACAAACATGCACATACACACTCTCTCTTTCTCTCACATGCAGACACACTCTCTCTTTCCATATCTCTCTTTCTCTTCCATTCTCCATCTGCATCTTTCTCTTCGCCTTTGTAAATTAGGGGTTGATCCCTCTTTGTACTTACAGCCACAAAACAATCACACCCATCCACGCACACACACACACACACACACACACACACACACACACAACACACACACACACACACACACACACACACACACACACACACACACAAAGGGAACTCCCCTTCTGTCTTGCAAAGTGGCTGCAGCTGCTTAGCCTAGAGAGCATTTTTACAGCATGCTGAGTGTGTGTGTGTGTGTGTGTGTGTGTGTGTGTGTGTGTGTGTGTGTGTGTGTGTGTGTGTGTGTGTGTGTGTAATGGAGGTGTGCGTGTGCATGAGAAGCAAGGGAGGAGGATCTTTCAAGGGGATCAGCGCTGGGCGTCCATTAGACCAGAAGATCAATAACACACACACACACACACACACACACACACACACACACACACACAACACACACACTCCACACACACACACACACACACACACACACACACACACACACACACACACACACACACACACAGACACACACTACACCCACAAACACACGTTTGTTCACGCAGATGGACAGGGGGGGGGGGGGGGGGGGAGATGATTACCATAAACAAACCACATAGACAGACAAACTGACTGACAGACAGACAGACTGGTAGGCAGACAAACACACATACTGGTAGACAAACAGACAGACTGGCAAACAGACAAACAAACAGACATACTGATAGACAGACCGACAGACTGGTAGACAGACAGACAAGCAGACTGGTAGACAGACAGACTGGTAGACAGACAGACCGACTGGTAGACAGACAGACAGACAGACAGACTGGTTTTCAGGAAATGCATTGAATCAATTGAGAAAAACTGTAAATATGTATTATGTCGTGCACGTGGAATCACTGAGAGATGGGGCCGTGCACGTGGAACCACTGAGAGATGGGGCCGTGCACGTGGAACCACTGAGAGATGGGGCCGTGCACGTGGAACCACTGAGAGATGGGGCCGTGCACGTGGAACCACTGAGAGATGGGGCCGTGCACGTGGAACCACTGAGAGATGGGGCCGTGCACGTGGAACCACTGAGAGATGGGGCCGTGCACGTGGAACCACTGAGAGATGGGGCCGTGCACGTGGAACCACTGAGAGATGGGGCCGTGCACGTGGAACCACTGAGAGATGGGGCCGTGCACGTGGAACCACTGAGAGATGGGGCCGTGCACGTGGAACCACTGAGAGATGGGGCCGTGCACGTGGAACCACTGAGAGATGGGGCCGTGCACGTGGAACCACTGAGAGATGGGGCCGTGCACGTGGAACCACTGAGAGATGGGGCCGTGCACGTGGAACCACTGAGAGATGGGGCCGTGCACGTGGAACCACTGAGAGATGGGGCCGTGCACGTGGAACCACTGAGAGATGGGGCCGTGCACGTGGAACCACTGAGAGATGGGGCCGTGCACGTGGAACCAAGGCATTGACACTGCCAGGGTTAAGTTTTCGATTCCCTGTCTGGTACTCAGTGTTGTTGTCACCATGACAACAACACTGACACAGCGACATCCTCATCACCATGCCATCATCACCATGACAACAACACTGGCACAGCAACATTACCATGACAACACATTGGCACAGTGGCATCATCACCTTGACAACAATGGCCGGACAATGCCGAAATCACCCTTCTCACTGGTGGCAGCCATTATTGCCATGGCAACTGTGGAGTGTGTGTGGTTGTTGGCCGGTTTAAGCAGGCTCACCTGCAGCCCTAGTCAGGCTGACTAGAGTCTAGGGTGGCTGGGTGAGGCTGCATACACGGTGTGCATTGGCTAATCAATGCACCACAGGTTAAACCAACCATCAC
>PIJE02001195.1:42500-45000 GCA_002895965.2 Coryphaenoides rupestris | reverse complement strand
TGTGTAGTGTGTAATGTCTATCTCGTCGGTATCTCTCGCTCTCTCTCCCCTGTCTCTCTCTCTGTCTCACTCTCTCTCTCTTCCTGTTTTTCTCTCTCTATCTCACTCTCTCTATCTTCCTGTTTTTCTCTCTCTGTCTCCCTCTCTCTCTCTCCCTCTCTCTCTCTCTCTCTCTCTCTCTCTCTCTCTCCCTCTCCATCTATCTCCCTCGCTCTCTCGCTCTTCCATTAACCCTGACATACGTTAACGAGCAGGTAATCCTGGCCCCTCCTCCCGGCCCCTGGGGGCCCCCTATAGGCTCCTGACATGCCAGCGATTAATAATTCACCAGGGCCCTTCCAGAGAAACGCACGGAAACACATGCACCATCAGCCATAGTTCAGCCCCGTGCACGCTCCTGACACTGTGCAGGCTCCAGACACCGTGCACACTCCAGACACCGTGCACACTCCAGACATCATGCACACTCCTGACACCGTGCACACTCCTGACACCGTGCACACTCCAGACACTGTGCATAGAGACAGGCTTGGGCCCTGTCCCTGTACAGAGAGACAGGCTCTAACCCTGTCCCTGTACAGAGAGGCAGGCTTGGGCCCTGTCCCTGGACAGAGAGACAGGCTTGGGCCCTGTCCCTGGACAGAGAGACAGGCTGGGGCCCTGTCCCTGGACAGAGAGACAGGCTGGGGCCCTGTCCCTGGACAGAGAGACAGGCTCTAACCCTGTCCCTGGACAGAGAGACAGGCATGGTCAAAATGGTACAAACTCCCAGGTGTTAACTACTGCTTTACACGTTTACATTTGGACGATAGAAGTTCCAGATCCTGAAATGTGTTCCATAGTTTTCTGTAACAGGCCCATGGTCTCTGTGAAATAAAGTTTGTTATCTGAAACTCCATCAATTTTTCTTTCTTATTTATATGACCAAGACATTTGGTATACTGGTGTAACTGCTCTTAAGATAACATCACCCACTCCAAGAGTTAGGAGGTTAGGAGACGAAGGAGAGGACATAACTTATTCTTATTCCTTGGAACCTGACCTGCGTCTTGGAGGGCAGACCAAGGGGAATCAACAGGAGTTTCCATCTCTAATCTTAAACACACATGCACACACACCACACACACACACACACACACACACACACATACACACACACACACACACACACACACACACACACACACACCACACACACATAACAATACAACACACAAAATACACACGAGCCTTTACCAGGCTTAGATAGTGAGCACTGGGAGCTGATATAATCATTCTTGAAGGTAAACTTTTTAAGTTAATCATTTTCTGTGTTGAACGCACTTCCCCTCAGACGGGATGTGATGAACCTTGTTACAATAACGGATAATCGCATAGTGTGACATAATCACATCATAATTACATCATCGTGCTCTCACCGCACGTGTTGTCGCCCCTGAAGGGGGTTCAGGGGTCAGAGGTCAAGGGGTCAGAGGCCAGGGATTCAGGGGGCTGTGCAGTATTAGTAAATGGACTTCATTCATGTGATTACATTACAGCCAAGGTGTTAGGGTAACAGTAGTGCTGTGTAGCACCACAGTGTATCACAATAAGTAACTCGTATCACAGTAACGTATATTTCCACAACACTATGCTCATCAAACTGTAGAAGCTGTGTTCCCTGTAGCTCGAGTACTTCAAACACAATACTGGTCACTGCTACATACTCCGACACTAGTACTACTACAGTAATTGTACTGGATTATACTGTATAGATAAATACTATAGTACTTCTATTTCCTCCTGACACAAACTCAACTGAAAAATACTGCAACTCAACTGTCTCAATTTATATTTCTCACTCTCTTTCTTTCTCTCTCTCTCTCTCTCCTCTCTCTCTCTCTCTCACACACACACACACACACACACACACACACACACACACACACACACAAACATGCACATACACACTCTCTCTTTCTCTCACATGCAGACACACTCTCTCTTTCCATATCTCTCTTTCTCTTCCATTCTCCATCTGCATCTTTCTCTTCGCCTTTGTAAATTAGGGGTTGATCCCTCTTTGTACTTACAGCCACAAAACAATCACACCCATCCACGCACACACACACACACACACCACACACCACACACACACACACCACACACACCACACACACACACACACCACACACCACACACACACACAAGGAACTCCCCTTCTGTCTTGCAAAGTGGCTGCAGCTGCTTAGCCTAGAGAGCATTTTTACAGCATGCTGAGTGTGTGTGTGTGTGTGTGTCTGTGTGTGTGTGTGTGTGTGTGTGTGTGTGTGTGTGTGTGTGTGTGTGTGTGTGTGTGAATGGAGGTGTGCGTGTGCATGAGAAGCAAGGGAGAGAGGATCTTTCAAGGGGATCAGCGCTGGGCGTCCATTAGACCAGAAGATCAATAACACACACACACACACACACACACACACACACACCACACACACACACACACACACACACACACACACACACA
>PIJE02001195.1:5000-40000 GCA_002895965.2 Coryphaenoides rupestris | reverse complement strand
TGGGTGTGGTGTTCTCATCGCAGAGGAAAAAAACTCTGTAGGGGTCCTACCCATAATGCTTTGCATGCTTACCCATAATGCTTAGCAGTTTTTTTTTTACTCTTTATTAGTGTTGCTGTCGCTGTCTTCAACCTGTGTTCCCAGTACTGTTCTCACACACACACACACACACACACAGAGAGACACACGAACACACACATGCACACACACTGAACATTGTGAACGTGCACACCATCCAGAACCTTTAGGATGACGTCAATCAAGATGGCCGCTGACCATCAGTAAGCTGCAGGTGCACACAAAAAACCATCTATGTTGTTTAAAAGCGGACTTTTTCCCCGTTCTGTTGGTTCACGGAAAACACGTGTGGAGAGGAATTAGCTTTCCCTCTACGTACACACACACACACACACACTCCCACACACACACACACACACACACACACACACACACAACACACACACACACACATAGATCCCCCCCCCCCCCGGCTTCTCAAAGGAGTCAGTGAGTGACAGAGCACAGTGAACCCGTGTCTTGTGTGCGCCTCTGAAAAGCGGCTCACTGGGACACGTATCGAGCGCACCCTCCCGGTGCCAGCAGCGGCGGCGGTGGCGGGCGGCGTATAGAGTATAGAGCCGCTAGTATCCCGTGGTAGCCATGGCGATGGAGCGGGTGCCACGCAGCTATGTCACCTACACCCTGCACGACTCCACCAACAGACTGTATAGTAAGAGAGGGGGTCTCCTCCACCCACCACTATAACAGATCCACTGCCATGATGGATAGGGAAGGGGGCGAGGGGGAGAGAGGGGGAGAGAGAGAGGGCGGGGGGGAAGAGAGAGAATAAGTGAGAGCGGGGGAGAGTGAGAGAGAGAGAGAGTGTGAGTGGCAGGGAGACAAGGAGTGAGAAGTAGAGAGAATGAGAGGGAGTGAGAAAGAGAGAGAGAGAGAGAGAAAGAGAGAGTGTGAGTGACAGGTAGACAAGGAATGAGAAGTAGAGAGAATGAGAGAGAGCGTGAGAAAGTGAGAGATAGAGAGAGAGAATGAGAAAGTGAGAGAGGGAGAAAGAGACAGAGAAAGAGAGAGAGAGTGGGGCAGCAGTGGTTGATGGTGACCTCTGACCTCGGTTGAAAGCGGCCAGTAGAAGTCAATGTTTAATCCACAAAGTGAAACATTGATTTTCACATTTGGAAGAGAAGAGAGGATCATCTCTCCTCCGTCTGAAGCGCCACCAGAGCGGCGTAGTAAACGTACTCTCAGGCACGTATACGAAATAATGTGATTCATTCCATGTCCTGTAGGGATCTACACGGCCCCCCGTCTGCCATAAGACAATGTAAAACACGTGCGTTATATAACGCTGTTGCTGAAACTAAATCCTTCCTCTGGCTACGCTCTAAAACTCACCAGAAGAGAACTTCTTCATATCTTTCTCATACTGGAACACTGCTGACATTATTTCATGACCGGGATGGGCCCAACTATACGTCTCTTTCGCTCTCACATCTTTTACACAAACGCTGGCTTTGTTGTAACTCTAGCTATTGTTATATTTATGATCACTTGCTATTTGATTTCTATACGTCGACAATTGAAAACAAGCTGCAGAAATGATCTGTCATGGAGCCCAGTTCAATGACCAGATCTGTCCATTTTTAACCAGCCGGGTTTAAACAGGAGATGTGTTTGTGTCGTTACTTATTGTTTCTCATTGTTGTCATATCGTTACTTATTGTTTGTCTTGGCTATCTTATCGTTATTTATTATTTGTCAGCCTGCATCGCGTCGCGTCGCGTCTGTGGTCTGGTTTCTCTCTCTGCTGTAAAGTTGTACACTTTACCTTCCGCATTTGTGTCAAAGCTTCCTCTGCTTTGAATTCCTTCTGCAGTGTAATGTGATCAAACAGAGAAGGTGCTCAGGACAGGACACATACTTCAGGTTTTTCACATATCTCTCTCTCTCTCTCTGTGTGGAAAACACACCTCACTTCAGCTTCCTCCCACGTTTAACTCTCAACTAAACACTGAAGGTCACTGCTCCTCACTGCTCCTCATCGCTCCTCACTGCTCCTCATCGCTCCTCACTGCTCCTGACCGCTCCTCACTGATCCTGGACACTCATGCAAAACATGTTAGCAGTTCACACATACATACACACACACACACACACACACACACACCCATACAGACACACACAGACAATACATACCAACATACTAACTCACACACACACACACACACACACAGTCGAGTCAAGTCAAATGTATTTATCCGACAATAACAATAACACAAAGAACAGAAGATAAAAACGAGACATGGAGACACACACACACACACACACACACACGTGCACACAAACACATGCACACACGCACGCGCCTACAGTGGTAACTGGATCTATATGCAGTATATGTACATACTGTAGAGACCTATACATATATATATGCATATACACACACGCCTCCAGCATTTCCAGAGCATTCCTGCGAGAAGTTTGAGGGGCCAGCAGGGTGAGTGTGTGTGTGGAGGAGAGCACGCTGGTATGTAGAGGGAGGGGGGGGTGCGGTGTGTGTGTGGGTGTGTGTGTGTGTGTGTTGGGGGGGGGGTGTTCATAGGGGAAACCACTGCCACCGTTACCCCCCCCCCCCGGACCCTCGTTGAGATGGTGTTATGAATTGTACACAGGAAAATGACAATGACACACACACACCATGCACATGACACACACTTGTCGATATCTCTCACGCGTTGTTGTTACACTACACCACACCCAGGCACTACACACAGACACAACTTTACAACACTTGTCACACAAACGTTCATGCACACACACACACACACGACACACACACACACAACACTTTGACAAGATACTTCTCAGCACACGCTTGCGCCTATCTACCCGCAGACGTGTTGTGGTGTTGAGGTAGCTTTGTCAACCGATGGTGTGAAGGTGTGTACAACGCGCGCGGGTCAAGCATTTGTTAGGCGGCGTGTGTGTGCCGCGGCGACCAAGGCCGAACGCGCACGGTACAAGAGTAGCACAGGTAACAGCTGCACCTGCTACTGGCATCCGCATGGCTCCTATGTGCTATCATGCTAATTCACTTTAGCATGCCGTTGATATATACTCTGCTCCCAGGTCTAGAGGAGGTGTCAACAACTGGCTGGGTCACATTCTAGTAGGAGGCTGGGAGGCTAGGAGGTTAGGAGGCTAGGAGGTTAGGAGGCTAGGAGGTTAGGAGGGTAGGGCGCTAGGATGGTAGGAGGGTAGGAGATTAGGAGGGTAGGAGGATCTGGAGGTAGGAGACTAGGAGGCGGTTCGGAGGGTAGGAGCCTAGGAGGGTAGAGGTTAGAGGGGAAGTAGTTTATGGGGGTAGGACGCTATGAGACTTAGAGACTGGGGGGCTAAGAGATAAGGAAACTTGGATACTAGGAGACAAGGAAGCTAGGGGACAATGAGGGTAGGATGCTAGGAGACATGGCAACGAGGATGCCAGCTGAAGGGCATAAGAACCCTGCTAACAGGGCTGCTGTGGTTTATTTGAAGGTCTGTCTTTCAGTCACGTTTGTTCTGATAGGCCTTCTGAATGCTGCATGAATAGAGGCGGGGAAATGTGAAAGAAATCTGTATCTTAAATAAATGTAATGGAACTAACTCAAGGCTGGAACAGGGCCTTGAAGCAGCGGCTGAAGGCAGGCCGCGGTATCGAAGGGTTAATGTGTGTAAAAACGCTCTGATACCGAATCGCTTTACTTGTCATGGATATCTCGTTCTCCATGTTCAAACAGAGCTCTCTCGCCCTCCTCCTTCTCCTCCTCCCTCGGTTACCCACCACACTGTCAGCCGCCCTCCTCGCTCTCTCTCCTGCTCTCTCTCTATCTTGAACGACCCCCCCCCCCCCCCCCTCCCCCTCTCTCCAAGAGGCATTCCTGCCCTTCCCCCACCAACCAAGCCTTCTGCTTCTAACCCTGGGACTGATGTAAGAGACTGAGGGAGAGAGAGAGAGAGAGAGAGAGAGAGAGAGATAAAGAGAGACATAGCAATGGTTGTGAGAGACATAGAGAGAGCGATAGAGAGACATAGAGAGAGAGAGAGAGAGAAAGAGAGACATAGCAATGGTTGTTTGGCAGCCCACCAAGGTGAATACGCTGATGTGACCAACAGAACCGTATGATAGCTGATACTCATGCTACTCATTTGTTTGTGGGCTGTTTTCTTGCGCCATTACTTTTTAATAATGATCATTCAGTGATACATCTCATCCCACTGCAGGTAAGATGCTATATATACACAATGTAGTGGTCATGGTCATCATCACTGAGCCTATATATCTAACATATCCCACAATATGCTGATCTTATGATATAGTCGATGTGGAGACTAGAGTGCACATGAATAAGGACTGGGACAGAGTGGACTATATTGTTTTTATTCTCTACATCAATTTAAACATTCATCATCAGGTTGCATCGCTATAAAAGATTGGCTGCAATCAGCTTGTATCGTAATGCAAAGGATATGTGAAAGACTCAAGTCATACGCTAATATTAAATGTCCGTCTCTATTCGTAAGCTTTCCACACAGAAGGCAGTACTTGTAGTTCCGTTCCTCAACTCCCCAATCGGGCTCTGATTGCTTTCCCCTCTTCCTCGCTCTCCTCCTCCTCCTCCTCCTCCTCCTTAAATACTTCATACACAAACACACACGCACACACATAGTCCTCCTCATACGCACACGTCCACGTCCCTACCTTCCTTTCACTTTCACTCTCACTTTGTCTGATTCTAGCCTAAAGTGGTTCCATGTTGTGATCTTCTCTCCTCTCTCAACCACGTCAAGTCCTTCATCGCCTGAGTTACCGCGACAGATCTTGAGCTTTTTGACATATCGCAGAACAGAAAGTGTGTTATTTTATTTCAACAGCTTTCTGGCGTCCCCTACACCCAAGGAAGATGCTGGATTGACTTGATTGTTTTCGAACGATTGCCTTCTTCAGACCAGATCCACCACGGCCTGCTGGTCTGCAGCGCTCACGGACTTGACCATCTCAGACACATCGCTGTCAGGGGCGTTAAGGGTTAAGTCTTTGGTCACCTCCGTGTCGCTCGGCTCGGGGGCGGCCTTCACCTGCGGCTCGGCCTCGACGCCGTTCACCTGCTCCTCGGAAAGAGCACTAGAGTCGCTGCACCCTCCGTTCACCACGGGGGACGAGTCTAGCTCCTCCTCCTCCACGGCCGAGTGACTCTCTGAATCTCCGTTCTCCACCTTGGTCTCCACCTGGGGCTCAGCCACCGCCACCGCCTTCACCTCCACCTCTGCCTCCACCGGCACCACGCTCGCAGAGGCGGCCACCTCGACGACGGCTTCTGTGGCTTCAGGCTCCTCCGCTGTCTCAGCCCCGGCTTGGGGCTCTGGGACTGGGGCAGGGGCTGCAGTGCTCGGTGCCTCTGCAGAGACCTCCGAGTCAGTGGCGGTGGGCTCAGGAGCAGCTGTCTCCTCTACAAGGGGGACATCTGGCTCGGTGACCTCAGCCTCTGGAATGGGGGGTTCTGGTGCCAGGGGGGAATCCTCCACAGTGGACTCAGCAGGCTCGGGTGCTGGGGGCTGCTCTACCACTGGCGGTTCCTCTGGAGATGAAGCAGAAGGCTTGGGTGGTTCTTCTGCAGCGGTTTCTGGAACTGCCGTGGGTTCTTCTGCAGCTGGTTCTGGAATTGCTGTGGGTTCTTCTGCAGCTGGCTCTACTGTTGTCGGTTCTGGGTCCTCCTGTACTGGTGCAGGCTCCTCAACAGTTGGCTCTTCTGCAACTGGTTCTTCTGCAACTGGTTCTTCTGCAACTGGTTCTGCTGCTGCTGGTTCCACTGCCACTGGTTCTGGCTCCTTCTCAACTGGAGCAGGTTCCTCTACAGATATTTCCGGAACTGGAGTGGGTTCTACTGCAGCAGGTTCTACTGCAGCTGGTGCTTCTGCTGCAGGTGCTTCTCCTGCAGCTGGTGCTTCTACTGCAGGTGGTTCTACTGCAGCTGGTGTTTCTACTGCAGGTGCTTCTACTGCAGGTGCTTCTACTGCAGCTGGTGCTTCTACTGCAGGTGGTGCTTCTGTGCAGGTGCTTCTGCTGTAGCTGGTGCCTCTACTGCAGCTGGTGCTTCTACTGCAACCGGTGCTTCTACTGCAGGTGGTTCAACTGCAGCTGGTGCCTCTACTGCAGCTGGTGCTTCTACTGCAGGTTCTACTGCCGCCGGTGCTTCGACTGTGGGTGGTTCCACTGCAGCTGGTGCTTCCACTGCAGGTGTTTCCACTGCAGCTGGTGCTTCTACTGCAGGTGTTTCTACTGCAGCAGGCGGTTCTGCAGCTGGTTCTACTGCAGCAGGTTCTGCAGCCGGTTCTACTGCAGCAGATGTTCTGCAGCCGGTTCTACTGCAGCAGGCGGTTCTGTGGCCGGTTCTGGGTCCTTTGGCGTTGGAGCGGGTTCCTCTTTAGGTGCAGCCTCAGGCTCCTTGGCGTCTCCCTTCCCCATCACCCCCTCCACGGCCTGCGTTATCTCCGCCAGCGCCGAGCCCACCGCCTCCTCCACCGCAGCGGATGCCTTCTTGCCGACCTCGGCGGTCACGCCGGCCGCCGAGGCGGGGAGAGCGTTCTCCGCGGCCGCCTGGACCGACTCCACGGCGCTGACAGCCGTCGCCGTGATCTCATCCTTCAGGGCATTGGGGTCGCTGACGTCGTATGCCTTCTTCTTCTTGCTCAGCTTTCCTCCCATGGCTGCTCCTGGACATCAAACACAAGTAGAGGATGCCGTCAGTTCAACTATTTCATTTTTTCAGTGCGCAGATGATGAGAACATGATCCCGTGGTGCCCAGCTTGGATACATAAAGTATTTTTATTGACGTTGGCTCAATGATTTACAGAACGGCCGGACTGACAGGACGTACTACGCTGCACCCCCCAGCACTTCCTCTTGGATATGAACATGATGAATGTGTGAGCTGAACATATCCATCATTGTCCTATCCAACCATTTCATAAAGCACAACCCCGTCGTACACTAACTGAACTATTCAACAGATTTTCATTATTACACCAAAAAAAAAAACATACCAAAGAAAATATTCAAAAGCTTTCCTTTTTTTTCTAAGTCTTTACTTATTACATTTCCCAGATCAGTGAGGGATACATTCCGTGAATATTCCATGTATACGGGGCCTAGATTAGAGGGAGATTGGCGGGGCCTCGGAGCCTGGCTGGCAGGGTGCTCTCGGTGAGAGAGGTCTGGGGTGCATTCCTCCATGGAGCCAGGGACCCACACAGCTTGGCTGGAGGACAAGCCGGCCAGGCCTGGGAACCGGGCCCCTGACCAGCACAACATGCTAGACTCACAGAGTAGAGCCCTTCCCGCCGCTGTGGACACCAGCCAACGCTGTCCACTCAAACCGCTGCTCTACTGTCAATAATGCTGCTGCTATACCACCACTAATACTGTACAAATACTGCTAATACTGCTAATACTACTGCTAATACTACTGCTACTATTGACGAACACACCCCAGAATCACAGAGTAACTCTCGCTATGGACGTCAGCCAACACTATCCACGATCACTACTGCTGTACTACTACTGCCTACTACTACAAGCTAGTGTGTGTGTGTATGAGCGTGTGTGTGTGTGTGTGTGTGTGTGTGTGTGTGTGTGTGTGTGTGTCTGTGTGTGTGTGTAGTAATCCAAAGTGCACATAGATATTTGAGCAGACAAGGGAGAATAGAGAGCGATGAGAGAAAATAGATAGAGGGGGAGAAGAGAGGAGAGAGAGAGGGAGAGAGACCGACAGACAGAGAGGAGAGAGACAGAGAGACAGAGAGACAGACGAGAGAGAGAGAGAGAGAGGGAGACAGAGAGAGAGAGAGAGAGAGAGAGAAAGGGAGGACAGAGAGAGAGGGGGGTGGGGGTGAGAGGGGGCAGAGAGAGAGACAGAGAGACAGAGAGGGGGGGAGAGAGACAGAGAGACAGAGAGGGGGGGAGAGAGAGATATTGAGACAGAGAGGGGGGGGGGGCAGTGTTGCATCAGGGAGCTGCTTCCCTCTGAGATAATGGAGAAGTAAGCAGAGGAACCTCACAAACCGGAACAACTGGTTAGAACAACCCAGAGGAGCTCGGGCCCCTTCAACCTGATCCCCCTGGAACCAGCTGCCACCAGCCTCGCGGTGGGAGGGGGACAGAACCCGGGACCAGCGCCAACCCCCCCCCCCCCCCCGCCCCCACCATCTTGAGCCCAATAACGTCTTTTGGTGTCAATTGTGTTGAGCTACACCCACTTTCCCCCGTACCTTGGCAAAATCCCTACTATCACACAGCATGGCGCACCTAGTAGAGATGTGCCCGTGCCTTTGCGCATGCATGGGGTTAAATTATGCTTAAGGAATTAATGTGTTTTAACTGCGGCGGGTGGGTGCAGGGTGGGCGTGGGTGAGAAGAAGCAGGGAGCTGTCCGTAGTGCTGCAACCACGACGGGGTACACCACCACCACCACCACCACCCCACCACCACCATCACCACCAGCAGCACGCGTCGTGGTGCGCGGGGATAGGCTAGCTATCGTCTCCATTACGCGCAGGGATACTCCGGACCGCACCGGCCAAAGCCCCTTCCTTGTGCACGCCTAGCCCAGCCCAGCCCAGCCCAGCCCAGCCCAGCCCAGCAGCAGCAGCGTGACGGGGAAGCGGCCAAAGGCTGCTCCTCCTTTGTTGTGCCTCCAAGTCCACGTCTCCCCCGTGAAGTCTCTCTAATTAGCCAACAAAAGCTGTTTCTTGGCCCATTTCGGCTTTTTATTGAATACATGTGCTGGGCGTCGAGGAGAAACTGGACGCCTGGTTAGTTTCTGCACCATGCAGAACCCCCACCCCCCCCACCCCCTCCCCTCCATCACCACTCGCTCTCACACAGCAAGGCTTCGAGTAGTAGGAGCCATACCATAGTCCACTTTTCTGGTTTGGTTTGTCACACTGATATTACGTGATAACAGAACATAGGCCTAAGGGTTAGGATGGGTTTCGGTAGTTGATGATGGAGATGATGATGATGATGATGATGATTAGGGCTTCAATAATTCAGGTTTCTTTTGTTTTTTGTTTTTTTTATGTGTTGTGTAGATAAAAATGTGACTCGGGGGGATGATTTCAAGTATGATTTTTCGATTTCACAAGCAAAGGGTGTGGGAGTTGAAGACAATGAGCTTGCCGATGGGGTCTCCATCCCCCATTTTAGGACCCTCACACCCCTCCCTCCCTCCTCCTCCCCTCCTCCTCCCCCTTGCCGTCCGCTTATCAGCTCGCCTCCTTCTCCCACCGGCGTCTCTCCACCGCGCAGCAATGTGGTCGGGGGTACTACGACCATCTTTATTCTGCCCCTCGAGGTCCGGCAACATATAGTTTATTATTATATGTTGAATTTTGTATTATTATTATTATTATTATTATTGAGTATTAAAAAAATCTTCAATTATTCATCATCATCACCTTCATTTTGACACAGAAACCGCCGCTTTTGTAGAGATAAGACACAATTACAGAGAGAGAGAGGGGGGAGAGAGAAAGGGGGAGAGAGAGAGAGAGAGAGTCGAGAGAGAGTGAGAGAAGAGAGAGAGAGAGATGTATGTAAGAGAGAGGAAGATGAAGAGAACAATGCAAGGGCACCTATTCAGCCTTTTTTTTTCTCTCTCTCTGTCTGTCTTCTTTATGTCCCGCTTTTCTGTCCTGTCCTGTCCTCTTTATTTCTCACTTGCTTGCTTCTCTATATTCTCGCATGTCCGACTCCCACAATAATAACCTTATAGATAACCTTTATAAGACCTCTTAATAAGCTTAATGGAACTGAGATTAATTAAAACCAAAAAACTGACCTGTCTGATTTGTTGCTTCCAACCGTGATGTGTCGCTCCCCGCCGTGGACCGATCAGAGATGCTATAATATGTAATATTATATAATAATCTTATTAATATTGGATGATAGGTAGTAGGGCTGGATGACAGCTGCACAGATTCCAATGTGGGACCGCAGCGAGGAGAGAGAGAGACCCTCTCACTAGTCTCTCACCCAGACATCTGTCGCTGCCACCACCCAGCCTCCCTCCCTCCCTCACAGAGCCCTCCCCTCCCACTGACCCCTCCCACACACACACACACACACACGCACGCACGCACACACACGTGCGCGCACACACGCACAAATTATCTTTCACACACACACACACACACACACACACACACTCAGGCACGTAGGGCTACGTGCCTGAGTGTGTGTGTTGTGTGTGTGTGTGTGTGTGTGTGTGTACGTGTGCTTCCAGGGAAGCAAACGTACACGCACACACACACACACATACACATCCACTTCTGCGACGCAAACACACACACACGCTGGCACACACATTCAGGCACGTAGGGAAGCACACGTACACGCACACACACGCACACACGCACGCACACACGCACACACGCACACGCACACGCACACACACACACACACACGCTTGGTAGCTGGCAGTCTAGTTGCTCCAAGGGAGACCAGAACTCTGTGGGGGTCGTGTGGATTATTTAGGTTCGCCTCATGAAAAAAGAAAGAAAAAAACATATTAACAGCGTTTCTACAGCAACACGATCGTAAATCGCCCCTTCACACAAAACAAACTTTTCATTTAATTTCATGTTGTATTCATTCCGCTCATGGTCATGTACAAGTTCAGAAAATACCAAAAAAGCGATTCAACCCATCAAAACAAATATCTATTTGTAATCTTAAATAAATACATGTTGTTGTTGTTGTTTGTTGTTTGCTGCTGTTGTTGACAGTAGGCTACATACATACAGAATGCAATCCTTTTTAATAATAATAATAACAACAACAACACTAATAATAATAATATTCATAATAATAGATACATTATTATTATTGTTATTTGTAAAAGTTCCCATTGGTCCATTTGAATGACTCCAAACCACGATAAGGTGTGAGGGTCAATAAGGTGACCCTCAGAAGATGGGGGGTCCGCATTCCCGACGCGTCCTCGAGTCCTCACGCAGCCGTCATATTTGTCTCCTCTGCGTTAATGGATGCTGAGCTCCGAGAGGCAAACTTAATGACATTCTACAACCCAGTCCCATCACGTGGGCGACCAAGACACACACACACACACACACACACCTGACCAGCATGACGTTGAGCGTGACCAAAGTAGAAAAGGCTTAGAATGTGAGAAATTCCAATTCAACAATGGGAAATATTAAAGGATCAATGACATTTACCTCTACCAAGCTAAGCAATGTTGTGTTTATTTAATTGTTTGTTGCTGCACCTGTCGCAGAATTAAATGGCTGTCAGTCCAAATGTAGTTGTTTTAGTTCCGTACAATGTTCAAGATAAGGATCTTAACGACCTCACACCTCAAACAAGTCGTTTTAATAGCGACGTGTGAACTTTTTTTTTTCAGAAGAATGCAAGAACACCTGTATTATTAGGACAACAGCGCCATCTACTGTCACCGAGAAACAACTGACAAACGTCACACAGTATTAAGGGCCTTAAACTGGAACTTAAAAAAAAAAAAAATATATAAATATCTAAAAATATAAATTCTAGCAGACACAATAAAGTTAAGTACAAATATATGGGCTTCCTCTGCTTGCCATTATTTATCGCTGTATCGAAGAGACAAAAATGTATGTTGGCACACAGCAGCATGCCTCTTGTTATTGTCTGGGCTGGCAGAGCAATGAGGGCAGGGCAGAGGTCACCTTGCACATGACGGGTGCTCTGTGGTATGTACTCCCAGCATGGATGTATTATAGGAACGGCTCCCAGGGGTCCAATCACCCAGGATCGGCCTCGCAAACAGGGGAGAGACTCTGGGGACTGGAGGCGGTGACAGCCGGCAGAAATCACCTCAGAACCATCAGTTAAATATCCAAACAACTGGGTGTAGCTGCACCATAACCACTGGAGGGATGTCTTTATATTTGCAGGCTTTAACACCAAACTAATACCTCATCATGTGGTAGCATTGTTGTTATAATTTCCACAATTATATGGGTAAACACAATCTACCATGGCTAGAACACCCTAACAATTGAATGCAAATCATAATGTTGATGCAGAAGGAATGTAGATTCAGTGTTGTGGACAAGATGGCTTCTCAGTTCATTCCATACTCGTAAATTCTGCAATCATTTCACAAAGTGCATGAAGAAACATAACACCAAATAAAAATTCCTTTGCACTGAAAGCTGTGACAAATTAGGGGCACATTTTCTCAGGCCGTATAGACTGAAACAGACAGTCTATGAGCACCAGAACTTCATATTACATTTCTCACACTTTTATCCAAAGCGCTTTACAGTTGCCTCACATTCACCCATTCATACATCGACGGCGGTGCCAACTATGCAAGGTAACAACGTGTCAGGAAGAGTTAGGGTTAGGTGTCTTGCTCAGGGACACCTCAACACATTGCTAGGCAGAGCCTGGGGATCGAACCACCAACAACCAACAAGTTATATTGTGCACATCCAGTGTGTTTAGTGCACTTTGTTGACTGACTCAATTGACCAATGTCTCGCTAACATCATCACTGAATAGTAAACTTGGATGAATCCATTGCCTGGCGTCTGAGGGAAGCTGTACTTGACCATGTAGGAAAAGGCAAAAAAATTGCCCAACCTAGTGTCTATTGATTGCAACTGCAGCATATGGCATCATCCAGTATTCAATGCATGTTTCCATTATTTCTCTAAAGCATAAATACACATTTGTTTGGTTTCTGATCATCTTGATTCACAATTTATATATATGTGATACATGCATACGTGCAAAAAAATGAGGTAAATTAACATATAACAGGATATATCCTCCAATAACTGTCTAAAGTTTACATGAATGTGTGTCTATGAAAACTTAACAGAATAGAATAAAAATCTTTCTACAAGTAAAGTAGAAATAAATCAGTTACTGTAAATCACAGTAGACCTATTCAGATTCATATATGATTAATCCTGGGAAAAATATAAAACACAGACACACACACATATATTTTTTATATTTTAATATACAGTATATAATACAAAATAAAGATTAACCTTAACTGAGTAAAATTGGTCAAGTTTTAGTGTACAAAGGAGAGTGCAGAAGTGCCTTTGAAAATGGGTCAAGTTGAAGTTAATGTACAAAGGAGAGAGAGAGAGAGAGAATAGGAGTCACATCTCTCCTGGAGGAGGAGGTGCACCCTTGCAGAATAGGAGTCACATCTCTCCTGGAGGAGGAGGTGCACCCTTGCAGAATAGGAGTCACATCTCTCCTGGAGGAGGAGGTGCACCCTTGCAGATTAGGAGTCACATCTCTCCTGGAGGAGGAGGTGCACCCTTGCAGATTAGGAGTCACATCTCTCCTGGAGGAGGAGGTGCACCCTTGCAGAATAGAAGTCACATCTCTCCTGGAGGAGGAGGTGCACCCTAGCAGAACAGGAGGAGGAGGAGGAGGAGGCGCCAAGCGGAGCCGCCTAGTAGAGCCCTTCCTCAGTGGCGCTAGAGAGAGAGAAAAGATGGCTCCCGTGGCGGACAAGCAGCAGCAGCAGCAGCTCCCGGCCGACGGCAGCGCCGAGGACGAGGAGGGACAGAGTCTCTGGTGAGGCGGACCTCCGCTCCCGGCACCTCAACACCCAGCGGGGTTCTGGTCGTTATTCACCACGAGCACACCGGCGGCGGGGTTTGTGCTTCGTCACTGCGGGCTTCTTGTTGTTGTGGTTCGGACTGAAGCTACTGCCCGGCTAGCTAGCTGCTGGCTAGCTGTCTGTTAGCTGGTAGCTAGCTATCTGGGCATCCCCGCCGCTATAGCTACCTGATAGCTAGCTGTCTGTTAGCGTCGCCGCTATGTCAAACGGCAGCTACCAACTGTCTTGTTCTATGGCTAGCGGTAGCTAACAACTGTCTTGTTCTGTGGCTAGCGGTAGTTAACAACAGTCTTGTTCTGTGGCTAGCGTTAGCTACGAACCGCCTGGCGGGACGCTAGGTACTGGATGCCCCAAGTGAGCGTTATTGCCGAGAGAGGGCGGGACTTTCAGTTACATTGGTTTGAGTGGTTGAGAGGGACTTCCGGTTAAGGGATATCCGTCTCCGTTACAGCTCCTTACTGCTCATAGCAAGTAATGAACCGGAAATTACGCTGCGGCTGACCGGAATAGCGCTACAACCCTGGACCCTCTCTCACCCGACACAGAGGCTAACGCTAACGCTAACCACCGGCGAACTGTTTGACAGTTGCTGTTTACTTGTCATTTGCCGACAACGCTGTCATCCACTTCATGCAATACATATGTATACTTGTGTTTAACGGGGTGCACTTTTTTGTGTACTTTTAAGTGTTTTAAAACGGCTTCCACTGACAAGCTAGTGCCTGCGCCCAGAAAGTTGATCGATCTCTGATCAGATGTCAGGCAACGATAGACAGAAGATCCAGTGATTTTTAGTCTCCATTGAGTTACCAATTGTTATACAAAGTTACATTTTCATATTGGGATTGCATAGATAAGCTATGTCCTCCTTGTGTTTGTATGCTACCCAACCTAGCTGTCAAAATCAGCTCATACACAACCAGAGCCCTTATAATAGTCTCATCTGTATAGTTTGTTTTTAGATTTATAGTCATGTTGTATATTATATTAGTATTTTATATCCATGCAAAGTTGTTTGTGCATGTTGTTTTTCTGCACCAATGCACCACCTGATTGACTTGTCAAATAAAACCGCTGAGACATGTTGAACCTAAACTGATTTTATTTTCCTGTCATGCAGGTCTGAGATCCTGAGCGACGTCTCAACGCGTTCTAGTTCAAAGTTGCCATCAGGGAAAAACATACTCGTGTTTGGTAAGTGTCAAGTTGTTGTGTTTTAATCACTCATTAGTAAGACCGAACCGTGAGGCACACAAGCAAGGAGCGGTCATGCAATTGGACATGATTAGCCTTCGCTGATTGCTCTACCTCTAAGTTCACCGTTACATTCAAATCTGTTCTCATTGTTGTCCAGTTGTAGATGTGGTTCTGTTAGTTACTGTTCTGTGTTTTCAGGTGAGGATGGATCGGGTAAAACGTCGCTCATGTCCAAACTGCAAGGCGGCGATCACAACAAGAAAGGGCGTGGCTTGGAATACCTTTATTTAAACATCCACGATGAAGATCGAGATGGTGAGCGAGACTTTTCCAACTCCTTACGTGCTACTCTGTGACTATGAGTCTGAGTATGAGAATATCAGTGTGTTTTAACAAACGTATCCGTTGTTGCGTAATATCCGCAGACCCCACGCGGTGCAACGTGTGGATCCTCGACGGCGATCTGTACCACAAGGGCCTGCTGAAGTTTGCGGTGACCGCCCAGACGCTAGCGGACAGCCTGGCCCTGTTCGTGGTGGACATGTCGCGTCCCTGGAGCACCATGGAGTCCCTGCAGAAGTGGGCCAGCGTCCTGCGGGACCACGTGGACAAGCTGAAGATCTCGGCCGAGCAGACCAGGGAACTGGAGCAGAAGAGTAAGACGTGATGATGGCCCGTATTGTTTAGAAGAGTTGCTCCCCGGGGTTTTTAGCGAGTGACCCCCCGCCCACCCCCATTGTTTTGGGTCTTGAAAGCTATATATATGTGTATCTGGTTCATCCCATGCTTGTTTTGTAATATCAATGTCCTGGTGAATGTATGTGAATTGCACGTTTGCTCGTGGCTATGAATTCTTCATCAGTCATGTTTGTAGTTACAGGACAAAACTTTTTATGTTATGTTTCCATGTACACAAATTAATCATCAGATCTCTTATCGCTTATAAGTCTGCGTTGTTGTTTTTTTCTCTCCCCACAAGCACACGTGTTGTCTCTAACATTTGGAGTGCCGTTCTCCGGTGGATGAAGAACGTTTGAGTTCCTCGACTTGTAGTTCTGTTTGTCCCTTTTTAAGAACCTCTTCTGTCACTCGAGTCAAAAGACTTCTAGGGTTACGGTGGCCTGGCGGTCGAGCGGCGTTGAATTTCATCTCCCCCACCCGTTAGATTGATGGAATCTCTCCTGATTGTGTTCTTTCTGGTGAAGAATTCCCAACGCCTCAGAAAATAATGCGACAGCTCAGGTTGGTCTTGAAATGGGGGCTTTCTGGAGGCGGACTGATTGTTTGTATGTATGAGGTCATATGACCCTCGTTACTGCACCAGCTTAAGGGAACAGCTTTAAAAAAAGAAAGAAAAAAGTCGAGCCTTCTCCAACCTGATTCATCTCCAGTGCCTCCACCACCACCACAATCAGGACAGGTTGCATAAGAAACACCACACCCGCCGCTAGCTGTGTGCCGATTGGCCGAGAGAAGTGCCGGATCGATACAGGGGAACGTCGGCGGCAGAGAGAGGGAGAGATGGTGGTTGTGTTGTTGATGACACTGTGGTGGTGCACGTGCACGTAGTCCTCCTGGATGTCTTTGGGTCATCATGCTGCCTGAGAGCCCATGATGCTCAGCTGGCTGTGTTAGCTCCAGGCACGTTCTGCTGATCAGTAGCTCAGCATCTCTGGCCGATGAAGGGTCCTATTGTGCTCTCAAAGGTCCCTGAGTCTTCTCCTCCGGGGAAGACTTCTCCTCTCGTCCCCAGGGGGACGAGTCTGAAGCAGCTGCCTCCTGTGTTTTTATCTGTGGTGTTGGCCAGCTAGATCTGCCTCTGCTGCTGCTGCACTCCCACGATGCTTCATGCTCAGTCCCCTGTCAGTCACACTGTGTCTTGAAGACAATGTGCATTTATTGATATAATAAGTTAAATATAATGTGTGTTATCAGTTGTTATTATGGGGGAATTGACAAAATCTGCTGAAAGATTTGTGGTTGTGTTTTATAAACAAATGGAGTTCTTCTGCAGAACATTGTACACCCATCACCATATGTTTAACACCTCGCATGGACTAGACCAGCACACCATGTCATGCCTGGGTTCATCCGTTATTATGAATTCATGTTAAATGCTTGTTCGTGTTCATGTTTATGGTGGCATGGTTATGGTGGCCTATTTTTGGTGGCTGAGCTCTTGAGTTGTAGCGGTGGTAGTAGTAGTAGTAACAATAATTCAGAAGTAAGCATACATATCCAAGTAGATTGATTTACAATACATTTAAACATGTGCATTTCCCAATGGATGAGGGTGGAACAGTCTGTGTGGCGTTTCCCTTGGCATGGAAGAGGCTCTGCTGAAGTGATTTTTGAAGGCTTATCTCCTGGTTTGGCCCCAAATCAAAGCACAGGACTAGACTCTAGTAAGACCGCTGTCAGTCCTTCTTATCTGCTTCAGCCGGCTGCCTGATTCTCCTGCCATGAACACGGAAACGCTTTTATATGTGGCAGCCAGCGGTCGGCCAGTAGCGCCAGACGATTTCTTCCTGCTATGATGTCACCAGTTTGCAGAGGGGTGTGTGTAGTTATAAGAGAGAGAGCGAGAGGGAGAAAGAGAGCGGGAGATATGTGTGGCCCTTGTCCAGCTGGTGTTGCAGGAGTCTTGCATCATAGTTCCCTCGTCCAACAGTCATTCAGGGAGGGGGGAGAGGAAGTGGGAGGGAGAGAGAGAGGGAGGGAGGGAGGGAGGGAGGGAGAGGGAGTTTGAGTCGGGCACATAGTCTGTTGGCTGGCTGGCTGTCCAGACAGCAGTAGCAGCTGTGGAGAGAAGTCTGTCTGCTGGAACGATCTCTGCTCACCGTGTTATCCTCCCTGCATCAGCTTATCTCGGTGCTCAGTGCTGATGTACCCATGTTGTCATCGTACGATGACCCGGGACATTGAGGGCGTTTTCACACGAGGTTGCTTTATATTGCTGCTACGACCGCTGCTGCTGCCCTCTCAGCTTTCACATGACTAATGTTGTTCCGTCCACGAGTACACTTCCAGGGATTGGACATGAATATGGAGATGATGCAGATTAATAGTTAACTAAGTTTACTGGTCATCATAACACCCATCAAGTTGAACGAAACCTTGATTATGGCATTGCTCTCTTATGCTTCTAGTGAGCTATGTCTCTCAATCACAAAACTTTTGGATATTTACAAGAGCCAGTGTGAAGTGCTTGAGTAGCAGTCTGTTGGTGTTTTAATGAATGTCGTCTTATTTGTTCAGTTTCAGGATTGTAGGCTGTTTGATGTAATAGGGGTGGACTGGCCACCTGTGAGTTCTGGAGAACTGGCCCATTATTACACAGCACCCTGCATTAAATTCAATTGATAAATTCACTCATTAATCGGCCCTATTGGGAAAGATCATCTTATCTAACTATACTTTGAGCTAACTTTGTTTGTGGCCTGTCCTTAACCACACTATAACCTGCAATAGCAAATAGCCAACCTGACCATAGCTTAACCAAACTATAACCAACCGACTACCTAGTCCACTTGCATGTTGATTGCCTCTCATCATGAATTTAAACGTCCTGTCCTGGCGAAGTCTGCTGCTGCTGCTGTGGTTGGTTGGTGGTGCAGTGCTGTTTTTGTCAGATCCTGTCTGCTGGATGTATTCCTGGCCAAGGGGACGGACACTCTGCTCCCCTGCCCCGCTCTCTGTGTCCTCTGCTGGGTCACAGGCTCGATGTTGACCCCTCTAACCGCTAACTGCTACACTCTGCATTCCCCAGCCCTCTGAGGAAGTACACATCACTTCCTGGGTCTAAGCCCCACCCACTTCCATACAGCCCTTTATGTAAAAGTACAGAGTCTGCTCAGCTGGTACAGACACTAACACACTAACAGTATGACTGTTGTTGACTGACTCACTAGTTCTCCATTTCCATTTTTACTTGAATCCTTCCTGAAAGCGTTAAGATTTATATCCATTTTTTACAGCAATAGGGTGGTGGGTGGGCGGGAGGGAGGAGGAGGGAAGTGTTTACGACTTTGTGAGAGAGGGGTCAAAGTTGTGTTCTGTAACACAAGAAGTCATTTATTGAGATGGATTACCAGTTGGCAGCTCCACTGGGAAGGCTGATCTGTCCATCACACATCTGGGTCGACACACCCACTTGTGCTGTGTTTGTATGAGTGTTGTATTTGTGGTATGCACTCCGGGGCGGGGAGGGGGGTCATAAAGCAAAACCAAATATGTACAGCGGCGTTTTGAGTGTTATCTTTTGTTGCCTGTAAATACAATGCGTGTCCTGAATGATGCTCTGGTCTGCCCCCTAGTGGTGAAGGCCTTCCAGGACTACACAGAGCCAGAGGACGCCAGCCAGGCGTCGCCACAGAGACGGGCGGCAGCCGGGGGCGACGGAGAGGACGTGGTGCTGCCACTCGGCGAGAGCACACTCACACACAACCTGGGCATCCCCGTGCTAATAGTCTGCTCCAAGGTGAGTGGAACGCCTGGAGGCTAGGGGGCGGGGTGTGGAAGCTAGGGGGCGGAGCATGGAAGGCTAGGGGGCGGGGCGTGGAGGCTAGGGTGGTGGAGGGCATGTCACCTGGCATCGGAATTGAACACGACATTTAGAACCTCTCCGATTTAATGTTGCTCATGTCGGTGTCTGAGTTTGGTTAATTAATCGTAATCGAGGTAAAAGTATTATAACATCATACCACTGATTAATTTGCGATTTGTCTGCTATGGACAATCATGCGTCTAAATATTTGACAGCTGACATATACTGTATATATAAATAATTAGGTTTTTTTCTGGCATGCTCATGTCAGATGCTCGTGTCTTAATATATTATGAGCCACCACGTGTCTCGGTTTGAAACTAATCAGGTCATTGTTTATGAATCTGTCGATTAATGATGGATGGCTATCAGAAATCGGTTTCCACGGCATATCCATGGTGACATGGTGTCTATGGTATCCATGGTTACACAGTGTCTATGGTGTCCTAGGTTACAGGTGACGTAGTTTTTTTAATGCTCTCTGTGTGTGTGTGTGTGTCTGTGTGTGGTTCAGCGCCTTGTCCCCCTGCTCTTGTGCAGTTCGTTGGGTTTATAGGCCTGCTGGTGCCTGAGGGGCGGTGTCCTCGTTCGGAGCTAAAAGGCTGCGTTGTACTTGGGGCCCCTGGGGGCCCACTCTGACCCCAGAGAACACGATGGAGTCATCAGCAGAGCTTCACATGCTAGCAGTCTGTTCAATTTTGGAAGGTCTGTTGTTGTTGATCATTTTAGAGCTGGAAAACAAGTATTCTTATTATTTCATTCTCATTATTATTTATCCTACCTTATCTCCTAACAATGTAGGCTTTTCCTTGTGTGACTTATAGTTCTGATCATAGCTGATATGTGATTTGATAATACATTGATAACAAATGCAAGGTGCAGCTTGAGATGAAACTAATGTCTGTCGATCTCATGACTAAGTTAGGCCCTGTGTCCAAATAGTGCCTTTTTCTGACAAATACGCAGGCAGGATGCTGGGAAGCGCTTGGATGAAGCGTTGTGCGGTGAGGGAGGAAAACGCTGCATCTCAGAGTGCTTGGTTTACTGTTTCTATGACAATGAACTACATTAACCCCCATAGCTCCTAGCTTAACGTCGATACATCCATGAGAAAGAAAAATAAATGTTCTGCTATTTTAAAAGCCCGGGTTCAAACCAACAACCTTCCAGTTGCCAGACCCGCTTTTACCTCCTGAGCTACTGCCGCCCCTACCTTTTATGCACCGCTACCCTTTTAAGACACCAACCAAAATACGTAGATGCCATCGAGCATCAGAAGATGCCACTTCAGCAGGGAGTCCAACACCCTCGCCACTAGACTACCCTGCCGCTGTTCTAGATAATACAATAATAATAAAGGTCAAAGGTCACTGGGTTTGCTGCTGTGGCCTCCTTCAGTTTTGTACAGGTTTACATACATAAGACGCGTGTCCTGTTGTCGAGCTAACGCCATAGCAATGCGTGTGTGTGTGTGTTGCCAGAGTCCCGCGCCCCTTAGCTCAGCGTCTCCATGTTTTCCGGTCGCCAGGATGTACTTATGTTCAGTGTGTGGTTGCTGAACCTTTTCAAGGGTTTTACAACCTGGTGCTGTTGGTGTTTTCAGGAATGTTTATATGGGGTGGAGGGGGGGTAGAATAGTCTGGTGGTTGGGGTTTTCCACTACCAGCTGAAAGGTTTTCGGTTGAAAGGTTTGAGGTAGCTCTCTTGCATGTAAAAATATCTGCTTCAGTTATCGAATACAATTGAAAATAATCATGCCTTCGCCTTCATGCTCCAGTTTGAAGTCTGTTCCCAAGTGGTCCTTTCCATCTGTGGTGCTTAACACCTGCACTTCTGGTGTAGAAGCACTTGCCAGCGCCATCTTCTGGTCACCAGGAGAAGTAGCCCTTGGCCATATGGACAAATTCAAATGTCAATGTTTTTGACCACATATGTCAATGTTGCTATTGCTTCCACAACATGTTGATAGTCATCAGTAAGATGTAGTGACTTGTTGGGTAAAGGCAAATAATAAGAGAAAAACTCTTTACCAAAAGAGCTGGGTGGGGGTGATGGAGCACAAAAGAGTGGGTCGTGTGGCTTTCGGGTGGTGTAGTTGGTTCTGTGTGCCTCCAGCAGCAGAGCGGTGTGGTTTTCGGGTGGTGTAGTTGGTTCTGTGCGCCTCCAGCGCAGCAGGGTGTAGCGTGACAATGGAAGTCCTGAGCAGCCGTGTGCCGACAGCTGCCAGCCGGGCCGGGAGGTGGAAGCGGACACCAGCCGGTCTGTTGAGGGTCTCTCTCTCTGCCCCATCATGTGCTCTCACTGCGGGTGACGACCACGCGGGCTCCCTCACTGATACACTCCTACTAACACAACTGCTCTGTCGTCTGTCTATTCTAATCCTTCTCTCTCTCCCCCTCATCCCCCTTTCTCCCGCTTTCACACTCCTGCTCTCCTCCTTTCTGTCTCTCTCTGTTCTCTCTGTCTCTCTGCTTTTCTCTCTGTCTGGTCTCTGCTGTCCTCTCTCTCTCTGTCCTGTCTCTCTCTCTCTGTCCTGTCTCTCTCTGTCTGCAGTGTGATGCTGTGGGTGTGCTGGAAAAGGAACATGACTACAGAGAGGAACACTTTGACTTCCTCCAGTCTCACATCAGGAGGTTCTGCCTAAACTGTATCCTTCAATATATCCTCCTCTCCTCATCTCCTCCTCCTCGTTAGGCTCAGGCTCCTCGTGACGATGTCCTTATGCAGTTACGACTCGCGGCCTTAAACCCGTTCATCATCAGGATCAGTTTTATCCGTCCCAGATGTGGCTTCCTGGTGTCACAACAGCAGAGTTACAGGACGGTTTATAGACCAAAGAATGAGAAATATGTACAGCAGGACTAGAATACGCAAAGGACTACAAAAACGATATACATTATTGAGGAGAAGAATTGTAAATGTCAACGTTGACAGTAGAGGTGTATTATTGACCGCATATACTAGATTAATGCCATGGCAGTCATCCTCAGAAATATGTCGCTAGCAAGGATTATACGGTAATGTAACTCCTCCCCTCCCCGTTGGCCCGTGTTTTAAGCGATTCCCCCCTTAACCCCAGGCCCCCCCCCCCCCCACCCACCCAGACGGTGCAGGACTCATCTACACCTCGGTGAAAGAGGAGAAGAACCTGGACCTGCTCTATAAATACCTCCTCCACAAGATCTACGACTTCCCGTTCTCCAGCGCCGCCCTGGTGGTGGAGAAGGACGCAGTGTTCATGTGAGTTCAGGCCAGTCCAATGCCTGTGCCGCCATATTGGAGAGGGCCTGTAAACACAGACAAGTACACCGGGGTGTTGTTTATATATTCAAGGACTTATGATCTACGTGGAGTACATAAAATATACGTATATTATATTGCTCTTTTATATTGTGTGTGTATATGTGTATATATATATATATATATATATATATATCATCTTTATAGTGCATTTTATCCAGAAAAAACACATCCCCCTGTTGTATGTGTTTCCTGAGGCCACTGTGGCATCTATGTATACATGTCTCTGGCTAGGAGATTGGTTGGAGAGTGCGAATGTTAGCATTACTTGCCTTAACCTTTAGTCTTTTAGAAAAATGTAACTCTTAACACGACTCCTCCCTCTCTCAGTCCCGCTGGGTGGGACAACGAGAAGAAGATCGGGATCCTGCACGAGAACTTCACGACCGTTCGGCCCGAGGACCCCTTCGAGGACTTCATCGCAAAGCCTCCGGTTCGGAAGGTAGGAGAACCAGAGGGAGAACCCACCGGTAGTAGGAACCGCTGCTCTGTCAACAGCAAGCCCTCCTGGGGTTCGTGGGTTGGGATGGTCTGTTAACGATGCCTTTCCTCTCCCTCTCTCCTCTCCTCTCCTCTCCCCCAGCTGGTCCATGACAAGGAGATCAATGCTGAGGATGAGCAGGTGTTCCTGATGAAGCAACAGGTGTGTGTGTGTGTGTGTGTGTGTGTGTGTGTGTGTGTGTGTGTGTGTGTGTGTGTGTGTGTGTGTGTTGTGTGTGTGTGTGTGTGTGTGTGTGTGTGTGATCGGAGAACGTATTTCCACGTTATTTCTACGTTGTCGCATTTGAGCTCCGTAACGTTGATCTGAATTATTTTTCTTAATTCAGTCTCTTCTAGCGAAACAACCGGCCACACCCACGAGAGGAGCCACCGTGAGTCTTGCATCATTACTCTCTTAAACCAGGGTTCTCCCTTGCGTTAGGTTTATGTTGTCCGTACACCCTGTGTGTCTGTACACTCAGACACTGTGTGCACTTGGAACCTGTGTACGCTCGGACCCTGTGTACTCTCGGACCCTGTGTACTCTCGGACGCTGTGTACACTCGGACGCTGTGTACACTCGGACCCTGTGTACACTCGGACCCTGTGTACACTCGGACCCTGTGTACACTCGGACCCTGTGTACACTCGGACCCTGTGTGTCTGTACACTCAGACCCTGTGTGTTTATACGCTCAGACCCTGTGTACACTCGGACCCTGTGTGTCTGTACACACGGACCCTGCGTGTCTGTCTACTCACAGACTCTGTGTATGCTCGGATTCTGTGTGTCTATGCTCACACCCTGTGTACACTCGGACCCTGTGTGTCCGTATGCTCACACCCTGTGTACACTCGGACCCTGTGTGTCCGTATGCTCACATCCTGTGTACACACGGACCCTGCGTGTCTGTCTACTCACAGACTCTGTGTATGCTCGGATTCTGTGTGTCTATGCTCACACCCTGTGTACACTCGGACCCTGTGTGTCCGTATGCTCACACCCTGTGTACACTCGGACCCTGTGTGTCCGTATGCTCACACCCTGTGTACACTCGGACCCTGTGTGTCCGTATGCTCACATCCTGTGTACACTCGGACCCTGTGTGTCCGTATGCTCACACCCTGTGTACACTCTGACCCTATGTGTCCGTATGCTCAGACCCTGTGTGTGTGTTTGTGGCTGTGTGTCCTGCAGGAGTCTCCGGGGCGGACCTCCACCCCCAAGCCCACGGTTCGGTCCGGGCAGCCCAGCATCAACAGTGGATCCCCCATGACCAACGTCAAGAAGCCCGACCCCAACATGAAGGGTAGGCTCTGTGGATAACGCACCTCGTTGTCAATCACATATCTCTCTCTCGCTCTCGCTCTCTCTCTCTGTGTGTGTGTGTGTGTGTGCGGCTGTGTCTCTCTACTCTGGTGTCTCTGGTGAGGTGGTACTTTATTACTCACAGATGGGGAGTCGGGTGTCACAGGACAGTAAGAGAAATAAAGACATTCATTAAAAATAATAATAAAACTGCAAAAGATGTACATATAAGAAATGTAGCTACAAATATAAATGGAAACCTTTTGAGTTGAGGTAGACATTAAGGGCTTTGACATTTTAGTATTCATGTCATGATGGAGGAGAAAGGCGACCCTACTCTATTACATTTAGTCATTTAGCAGATGCTTCTGTCTACTTACAAGTGAGGCTCAGAACAATCCATGCAAACTGGAGAGAGGGCAGAGTAGCTCTTATAATGTTAGTAACTGTATTTATTTTATTTTTACATTTGAATCTGTGAGGTTTATTTGGCTGAAAGATTGCCTTAAGCGCTCCGGTGCCTGGCTACAAAGCCCCCCCGTCGTCATGGCAACAGCTCGGCTGGGGGCGCCGGCGTGCATTCCTGCCTGCCGAGGGAGTCTTGAGTTAAACCACGTTTAATTGAGGGGCCGCTAGCCCGGGGCCACCGGCGGTCTGCGATTCTGCTGCCTTAAGCACAGACGTAATGAAAATGTGCTGAGCAGGGGGTCCGTGGATCACACAGTTTATCCTGACTGAAATGGGAGCCCGCTCGTGTGGTGGTGGGGGGGGGGGGGGGACGTTCCATTACTTAAGGTTCTGTTGCTGGTGGTGGGTTCTGTTCTGGTCTCCACCGGCTCCGGACTAACTCCCCTGTGGTCCCCATGTTGAGTTGGGCATGAGTCCCTGTCGGATTCACAACAACAATAATCCCAAAGGAAATTGTTTCCTTCAGGAGCTCAAGATGGAAAATAAAAAATAATAGTACAAATATATACTCAAACATACACACAGCAAATATAAGGTGGCTGAGAAGTCAGAGTGCTACTGGGGTATAGTTGGGTTGTAAATGCTAAACCTTTCCAGCGTGGTCCATGTGGTGACGGTCTGGAAGTGTTGACCTCCTGGCACGGCCGGACTCCCGGGAAGCCCCTCGCTGCTCCCCCAGACTGGGCTCGGGTCCCAGGAATGGTTCTGGAACCGTCCGCCACACCGCAGGCCGCCAACGCTGGGCTTAAAAACACACATCCTACTTGAAGTCACTCTTAACTCCTATTTGGCCATTTAGCACTGGTTTTACACACCAACAACTCAGCCCTTTCTCTCTTACCGTTGACTGTCCTTACTTTTCACTATCAGAATGTTTGGGTTAGGTTAGCTTACCCATGCAAGGGCTTGATCTTGGTATGTTGGTGCAAGGTTCACATACCAAATATAAAAAAAACAACTGTACAGTAATTACAATGTATGTGTGCATATTGCTTGTTGCACCTAGCAATCCTTTAAATTGTAATTTAATGTCTAATGGGATTAATAGGAATCTGACTAAAGGAATGCTGTCCGTGAGCTAGTGAAGTCCCAAACTGAGCTGCTGTTGTGTCCAGGGTGCTTACTTTTGTGTCCACCAGCCAAACAGTGAATGTTCAAATAGTTATAGTTACCGGCCACTCAATAGATTACCGTTGTTGGCTCTACCAGCCTTTCCCCGGCGTTTGGCCAGAGGCCGGTGCTAATCATCTGTCCCCTGGTTGTTGTGACTCTCGCTGTCCTGCAGGGGCCGCCGCCAATGAGGGAGTGCTGGCCAACTTCTTCAACAGCCTGCTGAGTAAAAAGACGGGGTCCCCCGGGAGTCCCGGTGGGGGGGCTGCAGCCGCCGGGCCCGGTGTTCAGGGCTCTGCCAAAAAAACAGGTACAGCCCCTGCAACCTCTCACCTCTCACCTCCCCTCTCACCACCTCCTCCTCCTCCTCCTGCTCCAAACAGCTCTGCCTGCTCCTCTCGGGTGGTGGACGTCCACCACGGTTCCTTGCAGGTTAAGGAAATGACCTGCAGCATCTTGAGCACTAAATCAGGATGATGTTGTGTTTAACAACCAGACGAAAGGTTCTGGGTTCGAACCCCCGTGTCCAGTAAATGACTAGATGGTACTGATGATACTGAAACAGCCGATAGCTGGGTAGCCTCTGTGACGAGGTTGTGATCGGTGGTGATTAGTCATTGGTGATGACATAGTTCACCACTAGGGGGTGCTTATCACAGTACGATACTATCCCGATACAATGACGGTATTACGACACATTAATACTGCAAGGGGAAACAGTTTAGAGCTCCAGCGTGTTATAATAACAATACAGATATTTGGCGCCAGTGTATCTGTGACGTATTATAAGAGGAAGTTTCATGATGTCCTTCAGTATCAACATTTTGTCCCACCCTTCGGCCCTAAACAAATATGAATACATGTCGTTTATTTGCAGTTAAACGATTACAGTCCTCATCTGCTTCATATGAATACATATGAATGATTCAGCATTAAACGCTTATAGTCCCCCATCTGTTTAATGACTTTAATATTGCCATTGCAGGGGATTCCCCCCATGTCGGTTTATGAGGCACATATGTTTTGGGGAGTGGGCGCGAGAGTGAGACTGGTTCTCTGGAGGTCTCTCTCGCTCTCTCTGAAGGAGCGATGACATCATTGTTCTAGTTGCTCCTCTAGTCCCAGAGTGAGGAACATCTGGACAGACTGGGGGGGGGAAAGGCTCGTATGCTGTCTGATCATCCAGTAAACCACCACACCCTCCATGCACATGCTTCCCACCAGCCCTGCGCTGTAGTCTCTTCACGGCTTTATCAGCTACACGGAACAGAACAACACGATTTTGGATAGCTTTAGAGTTTGCAGCCATCTAAAGGTGACCACAAAGGGGATCTGTCAAGCTGGGCTATTTTCTAACACAAGAGACTACTGCTTTGTATGCATGTTGTGTAACAAGATAATCGAACTCTGCAAAAAACATCCCTGGAAAAGTTCCAACTTTTCTGATTTAAGAAAATAGCTGATCTTGACCGTTCTTCTTGGCACGTTGTGGTAATGTAATGTAATGGTAGGTATTGGCCACTAGATGACAGCAAACTCGCCAATGTGTCCTAGTGTGCAGTTGCTCCTTTAACCCTCCCCATTGTCCAGGTTCACGCTGACACTTCCTATTGGCTCCAGCACGCATGCAGATTAACATCCCTTGACCCAGCCAATATGAACATGCATGCCGTCACACCACCCTCCCCCCATCACTGGTTTATCCGTCACCATGTGTTTGTTGCATGCGTGTCTAACCGGCCTGCTTGGCTCTGGCATGGAGCCATTGCACCATCCCCAGCAGCAACATCAGCATCAGCACCCATCGCCATGACGACAGTCTCCGTTTCCCTGACGATGCGCACGGCAGACGCTACAGGAGATTACTCTCTCGTCTCTCTCTCTCTCTCCCCTCTCCTCTCCTTCCAAGGGCAGAAGCCGGGTTTGACTGACGTGCAGGCGGAGCTGGACAGGATGACTCGCAAGCCGGACACCGTGGTGGCAGCCAACAACGTCCCGCCTCCCACGGAGAACCAGGCGTGAAGGCGCTCACTGCATTTCCCCCCCCCTCGCCCCCCTCTGCATTAATACTCATGTACACCATAGCAAAAACACTGCTGCACGCCACCAAATACCCCTCCCCCCTCCCCCAGTGTCACCACGTATCGCTGTCACCCTCATGAACTTCAGATGCTGTCCGATATCCTGGCCGTTGGTGAGGTGAGAAGAGAGAGAGAGAGAGAGAGAGAGAGAGAGAGAGAGAGGAGATAGATGTTGACAGGGATGGAGAGAGAGGCAGAGATGTAGACTGAGAGAAAGAGAGGCTGAGATGCATTGAAGGCAAATGGAAGAAGAGATGGAGAGATTCTCGGTATAGAGTGATGGTCTGAATTCTGTAGGTGCCTACCTGAGTAGTAATGATGCGATGGACAGGAAACCACCAGCCGTTACCTGGGATACCACACCCCCCACCCCTGGCCCTGCCCCCTGCCATCTTACAGCCTGAACTCCACCCTCCTGGGGTCTTGTCTTCGCATCATGGAAGGAATCTTGATGGGTTGCGATTGGAAAGTTACTTAAACTTGAAATATATCCTCCTGAGAAAATTTTGGATTACGAGTGTTCCCAGGCATATGTAGATGGGGGGTGGGGTTGAGGGATTATTGGATTGTACTGATTGTATTTATACATAAGGTTCCTCGTTATATTCTATATTCCATGCACTCTGGCGCTTCAAGAACCCCGTAGGTCCATCGTAACGCGCGCTGAGAGCACACCCCGCCACCCATCCACCCACCCCGAAGGATCTGTACATACGACAGCACAGCCCTGCTCCCCAACGCTGGCGCCCCTCTGTATCAGATGCAACCCTTGATCCAAATGATGAAGATGAGGTCTTCTTGACGACACACAAGACTGTTGTTAGCATAGCAACCGAAGCGCTTCTCTTGGCTACAGGTGGTGTGTGTGTGTGTGTGTGTGTGTGTGTGTGTGTGTGTGTGTGTGTGTGTGTGTGTGTGTGTGTGTGTGTGTGTGTGTGTGTGTGTGTGTGTGTGTGTGTGTGTGGTGTGTGTGTGTGTGTGTGTGTGTGTGTGTGTGTGTGTGTGTGTGTGTGTGTGTGTCGGGGCGGTATCTTGTCTTAAGATAACTCCTAAGTGCCTGGCCCTGTGAGCGGGTTGTGTCCTCGTACAGGGAATGCCACTGTAGCACCACTGGCTTAACGATTTCCCTCTCACTCTTGTTATTGCCTCCATTGACTAATTTATTTTCTTTTTTTTTGCATTTCTTTTTTTGTATGTGTGTGTGGTAATAAGCCTGTGGTCTCTGATCTTTACAAAAGAAGGTTAAAGTTTATGTTGCTCAAGTATGGCGATGCAGCGTTATTTGCCTTTTGTACTCGACTGTAACGGTAGTGGTCCGCCATTGGTGAGCCAACCGTGGTCTGCCATTGGTCAGCGGTGATCTTGCTATTGGTCAGCCGTGGTCTGCCATTGGTCAGCCGTGGTCTGCCATTGTGAGCCGTGGTTCTGCTATTGGTTAGACGACACAAGCTGTAATGTATGGTGTGTGTCCCCCCTCCCCCCCAAACAAAACACATGGCTCTCATACCACACTTACTTTGCGGCCAAAGCAAAGTGTAATTGATTTAGTGAGGCTGAACAAAATGAGCGCTTACCCTTGAGATGTCTGCCAGTGGTGTGTGTCTCATGTGTCCGTTAAAACATTCCCTTTCTCCGCAGGAAGTTGATGCACAACTTCCTTCCTGTGGGAATCATGTTGATGCTTTTTTTTTTTTTTGTCATCTCTAGATTATGTGTGTCCATCTTTTTTGCCAATTATTGCTCTGGGCTTCTTGCTTCAGCGGTTAGCCAGCCTCGCCCAGAACTGTACCCCCCAATCCCTCAGTCAGCTTAGACGCTCTTGAATGCGGATAAACTGGCACCTGGTGCCTCTACTGAGGAGGCCTTCAAAGTCCTTTACAGGGTGGATTCTTATCTCATTTAAATAAATCTGTGTATATATTCATTATTTGTGTGTACTATATCAGATGATCTGTAATATCACAATACATCCTGGTTATCATTTGTTTTTTCCTTGACAACACAAGGCCCATTAGTCTGAAAAAACAGGCGAACACACCTTCTGAACCTGTACAACAAACTGGACAAAGGAACCACATGACTGAGAACCGCATGAATCTCTTCCTCCCCACACCATCGGCCAAGCGGCCATGTTTGTTTCTTTTTTTTTTTTACATGGAGAAACCATTCCAAACATTGTCTGTTGAAACACTTCACTCCTGCGCCATAGAGAGGAATTTAAGTTATTTGTTCATGCAGAACCGGTTAAAATGCTATACTTTCGCATGGAGTTTTTTCCGGTTTCAAGGAACTTGGGGTCTGGGCCTTGTTTATCCACTATTCTATTTTATTTTGCCGTGTAAGGGAATAACCACAAGACCTTGTTGGTGCAACTTGATTTAATATTTGTCATCCACATAACGCTATAAACACATCTCTACTGGTGTGATTTCATGTCCAATCTCTTCTTTAATGAACTCCACTCGGGGTTCCAGGGTTTAGAAGCACATTCAGCGTCGCTATTTAAAAACACGCATGCATGCCCTGCTGCTTTGCCTTCGCCTAGTATTAAATATACTGTCCATTTACTGTTCTACATTTACTGGTGGAAATGTTGTGATGCGTCCCTGCTGGTCAACTGTCGCAATGACATGCTCTACACACGCAACGGGGAATGGTGGGGAATAGTTTGTATAAATACTTGGTTGAAATTTGCTTTTGTTTTAATTGAGGAAAACAAAAATCATGGACTCCAGATTCATTTGAATTTATATTATTTTGCATTTATTTTTGTTTTGTTTTCTTGGAAATCTACTTTATAAACCAAACACCATATGTTTACCAGGTCCTTCAGCATTTTGGGCCACGACTTTTGGTTGACCTGATACACCATAATGAACCAAACTCTTCAACCATGCCTTAACCAGTATCTCATATGAACCCTGGTTCTACTGTTGGGAGGGGGGGGTGGGGGGTGTCAGAAGAATGGGTTTCCCAGCCGTTTGGCCTCCAGTGACGTGACCTTAACGGTTGATGGCGGCGACACACACCTGCCGGAGATCTTCCAAGGGTGTATTATTATTATTATTATTATCATCATAATAGGCCTTGGAACCACAAGGCTGTGTGTGTGTGGAGAAGGCGAACTGTTTGTACATGAGCAGCATTGTGTAGCAGCAGCAGCTATGTGGAGCCTTGCGCTTGTTGTGCCGACCAAGATATAGAACCTGTCTGTCCACCCGGCTTCAATAAAACCAATTCCAGAAATCACCTCTGACTTGTTCTTTTCCTTTCATGTAATGTAGACCTGTTGTCTGCTCACAAGATAAAAAAAAAAATATAGATAAATATATATATCCGTACATACATACTCTACATACACTTTTAATTGTATATTATATTTCAGATGCATGAATCCTTAATTAACCAATTACAACCATTAATGAAAATATTTAAATGAGCATTAATTGAGGTTCAGAGTGTAGGTGAACCCAGAGGCCGCTAGAGGGCAGCAAGGCGACGCGCACAACATTTGGGCAAAACCGAAACTCATCAAAGCAAAGTCGTCGTGGAATTTCAATAATAATAATAACACATGATCCATCTCTCTGATCAGATCCGATCAATTAGTGACGTCATTAATCCAATTAGTATTATAGCCCGTAGTACTCACGACACACACAAGAATGTTCGGGGGTTTTGGGGGCGGGGCCACCGTCCTAAGCCACTCCCCCCATTATTATAGCAGCAGCCTGCAACACAATAACTTTACACACACACACACAGAGACACACAGAGCCTCTTTTGTTCGTGGGAATAGAAAGAGAAGCGTGTTTCCTCGGAGCCGCGGACGGATGGAGTGTGTGTTCTCACCCAGTGGAGACCCAGTGGTTTATAAGACCTCCTAGAGGCGCAGGACGCGGACCAGTGAGAGTGTGTGTCTCTGTGCTGGGGTCAAGGCAACAGGTTTGACTCACACACACACACACACACGCACACACACAACCCGTGTTCCGATCGCATGCCGGGATAGTCTTCATCCTCCTCCTCCTCCTCCTCCTCCTCCTCCTCCTCTCCCTGTCTTTACGCAGCGCACAGCCTTCTGCGCCACAACCGCGTCCATGCAGCTTACTTAAGTAGACTGTAAGACCGGACCCCCCGGACCGGACCGGATCGAATCGGATCGGGATCGGATCGGATCTCCGCAGTCCCCCGCAGTCCCGTCCCGTCCCGTCCCCGTCGCAGGCCGTCCGGAGCCGCCGTCGCCGCCACCATGCGCACCGGCGGCGAGGAGGAGGAGGCGGAGGGCTTGGACGGCGCCGCTGCCGGGGCCTCCAACAACGCGTCCATGATCTCCGGGGGCCAGCAGCCCGTACCAGCCCACCACGGAGCCCGTGCACGGCCGCAGGGGGCCTGCAGCTGCTGGGCGGGGGGGTCCCCAGGTGCGACCTGGAGTACCTGAGGTCCCACCTGGGGGTCCTGAAGGTGGTCGAAGTGGTGAGTCCGCAGGCCCCTTGGAGTTGTAGTGGTAGGACTCTCTCTGTGTAGATGCATGGAGTAGTAGTAGTAGTAGTAGTATAGTAGTAGTAGTATTAGTAGTAATAATAATGTTGTAGTAGTAATGACATGGCCCTGAGCTGCAAACTTGGAACAAAACCTGTTGGGAATTGTTGCACACCTTGTAGTAGGAATACAAAAGTATTGCACTATGTTGTAGTAAAACAATAGGTATTGCACCCAGGATAGGATAAATATTTGGCACTATAGTGTTATTGTAGTCATCACAATAAGTAATTGGCAATACTTCATCCTGCTCCTGCTCCTCCTCCTCCTATAATGTCAATTAATGACAGCCTATTAATTACTGGTACACAACATATTACTACTAGTAGGCCTACTCTTTAGTAATACGTCTGTAGGCCTACTCTACTCCACTTAGACACATCTATGTGTTTTAAGTATTGTGTTAAGAACAATGCGGGTTACTCATTCAACTGAAGAGACAGCTCAGTCCTCCTCCACTCCACCTCCTCCTCCTCCGCTGCAGGGCTCGGTGTGTTAGTGGTTGGACTGGGAAGACAGGAGGAAGAGAGGGTAGCCTACATAGTTTTATACTACTTCACCTAAACCAGATGTCTGGAAGGATACGCAACAAAACCATGACACAGCAGAATGAAGTCTCCCAAAACTCGAATAATTCATCAACACAGGAAAATAACTCTCTCTCCCTGACTCCCTGTCTCTATCTGTCTGCCTGTCTCTCTCTCTCTCTCTCTCTCTCTCTCTCTCTCTCTCTCTCTCTCTCCTCTGACTCCCTGTCTCTATCTGTCTGCCTGTCTCTCTCGCTCTCTCTCTCTCTCTCTCTCCCTGACTCCCTGTCTCTATCTGTCTGCCTGTCTCTCTCGCTCTCTCTCTCTCTCTCTCTCCCTGACTCCCTGTCTCTATCTGTCTGCCTGTCTCTCTCTCTCTCTCTCTCTCCTCTCTCTCTCTCTCTCTCTCTCTCTCTCTCTCTCTCTCTCCCTGACTCCTGTCTCTATCTGTCTGCCTCTCTCTCTCTCTCTCTCTCTCTCTCTCTCTCATCTCTCTCTCTCTCTCTCTCTCTCTCTCCCTGACTCCCTGTCTCTATCTGCCTGTCTCTCTCTCTCTCTCTCTTCTTCTCATTGTCTCTGTCTGTTCTCTCTCTCTTTCTGTCTCTCTCTGTCTCTCCACCCATCTTCCCAGCTGTCATACTCTGATAGCCATATTTGCTTTGCTCTCAGCCAACATGCAGCATGCTTTGCGATGAGTAGATGCTACATTCTGTCAGTATGCTTGATTGACAGATAGCCATCTTGAGCCACCATGTATCGTGTGTAACAACTGTATTTATAATGTATTTTAGAATATTCATCCCAGTGTTTTGGAGTAAATGCGTGAACTGTCATCACTGTGTACGCTATTGTGAATAATGCAGTTTGTGAGAGACGCTCTTGTCATGATATCACACATCTTGTATTGATGTCACACATTTTTCACGGGAACTCGACAGGAAATTGAAGTTGAACATTCACTCGCTATCAGCTCCAATATTTTATAAAGCGTCTTATCAGCAGCTCTGACCTTTATGCTGTTGCTTGTGTCTTGAGACCGCGCCTGAATGGGTCCTTTCTCTCTCTCTGTGTAAACGTCTTTTTATACGACACATAATATATTCAGACTCTGCTGCCTGCACAGCTTGGGTACTGTAAATATGATATTATATATAATATCGAACTTAAAGGAGTTCCAATCATATTCATAATTACAATCACCCCCTCCTCCCCTTGTGTAACTGTTATGGCTGACAGACAGAACCGCTGCAGGTCAGGTCTGTGTGTTGTTCCAATGTTGACATTTGCGATTTCAAGCGAGTCGTGTGACCTTCACGACAACAAGGGCAAACACATTCTAATGTCAAACGTCAGAACCGGTTCAACCCAGGCGTGGTCGTTACCTCAGGAGGAGAAACAACTGGATGGGTCTACTCTCCAGTTGTAGAATAATAGTGACCGTTGCAGAGCTAACTGGATGCTCTGTGAGCGCTTGGTGGTCTTTAGTGGTGTTTGAGTTAATGGGAGTCTAACCGTAGAATCACGGTTCTGGTGGCTGTGATGGAGGCCATGTTGTCACGACGATACCATTCACACACAGAGCCCACAACAATGCCCCATTTCCTCGACATGTTGAGGCGCCGCTCGCTGGTTTCATGTGTCTGTCTCCGGCTACGGTGATTATTAATAGCTTGTTTGTTAGCAGCTCTGCTTTTGATCTGATGTTTCATGTGGTTTTAACCGCGAGTGTCC
>PIJE02001194.1:132302-160418 GCA_002895965.2 Coryphaenoides rupestris | reverse complement strand
GAACCACAGACAGCAATTATTTTATCAGTTTTCATCTTCATATCCAATTTTGAATCCTTATCCAACCAGGGTTTACATTAGCATTGAGAGGACAGCATTTCCCCATTGTTGCTTTAACACTTTGTTTTGACGCATGCGGCAGTGCAACACTGGTGGCTTTTTTCCGCTACATATTAAGGCCTGTTTACTGTGTGTTTTAGCCAGGTTTTTGCCTGGAAGGCTCTATAGAAATCTGGCACCCTATTGAATGAAGTTAAGGAAACATGCCAAGTCGAAATACTGGCTTCTCTGACAACAATGATACAGCTCTACATGTCTTTGAAATGTCCATTCGAGTTCAGAACAGCTGATTTTGTTAGTACCCCGAGGTGCCAGATATGAATCAAATTAGCACACAGCCATGGAAGCCAGAAAACTCTTTAAGAAAAGCACCATGAGCAAAGTGTTGCTGAAACATGTCTAAATCTTAGTCCCCATTCAAATAGTCAAGTCCGAAGTCCTTTCCGGTCTACTTTACCTTATCCCCGTGAGATCAAGGAAAGATGGAAAGGAGAATTCATAAGAGCTTAGGAAAAGACCACTGGGCTGTTAAGATAATCCAGCTGCATTTACACTAAGACACGTCATTATGCAAAGGTGCATGTTATGGACCTAGGTCTGCTGTGGTGAAACGACAATCATCCGAAGATGGACTACAAAAAGCTCAGATTAGAAATAGGTTATTAATTCATGACCAACATTGGAACAAATGTAACAAACAACAACAGTACTGCATCATCCCGTCCCCGGGAATGTTCGACTCTGGAGTCCAACTAAACAAGTCTGAACTGCCAAGTACACAAGTCGTCAAACTTGGCGTACTTTATGTTGAGAAAGGGCCCTTGACTTGGGAGTGTGTGTGGTTGATAGCTGGTCCAAGCAGCCTCACCTGGCCCGAGTCAGACTGATTACAGTCTGGGGCAGGCTGAGGCTCCACACCTGTGCAGCATAAACTAGTTTTCTCTCTCACACACACACACACACGCACACACACACACACACACACACCATAGCTTTGACATGGCAGAATTTCACACCTGCTCTGCTTGTAATATTTGGTGAACTCTCACGTAAACTGGTACACAACATTATGTGCAATATTCTTATATACTTTCTATCATGTGCAATATGTCCCCTAACCATTATTATTATCACAGTATTACACTTCTATGCCAAATTGTCTTTGCCGTCCGAATACCTTATCTTGCCTATATATTTGTATATTTTGACTGTACATTTGTAAATCTGTTAGTTTATTTGTATTATTCTGTAGATTTATCTATTGTTTTATTGTACTGTATTGCTATGCAACCTGGCACGAGAATTTCCTTCAGGATTAATAAAGTTCTATCTTATCGTATCTTATCTTATGTCATCTGAGCCATGTAGGTGGTGTGTGACAGGTTCTAGTTATATAGTCACAATAACTTTTGAAAAATAAAAATTTTAATGAAACTGAAATTAGAGTGTTCTAAGAGCTTACCTTTTGCTCAGTGAGACAAGTCAACTAGGTCTATTATTTCTCAGTAGCTGAATTTGAGATGGAGGAAGAAAGTCGCCAAAATGTCATCCTAGTCTCAAGCTAAATGTAGTCTATGTCTCAGAGAAGTAATGACTTCAGGTTGGTCAAGCTGAGTGCTTGCTGAGTTATGATCAGTTACCAGCAACAGCTAGATGGAAGTATGGCGAGTACAATTAGTTTAGTTTCACTACCATTTACTTTGTCTCACAAAACAATATTATAGATTATCATGTTATCAGAAATACACAAATTGCTAAAAAGTTATCTTAAATGTATGCTGTCTATATATGTGTCCTTCAACTCACAACTCATACCAAGAATTGCGTTGTTGGTGCAAAAATACATGCAAGTTGGTAGGGATGTATGCCCTTTCCCATTTTGCTTATAGATGCTGAAGTCCTATTACATGAGCCTAAAATATAAATACATTAGGGGATAATCCATGCCTGTTATGATAAAATGGTGATATATTGGCACTGCCATTGGAGGTCAGCATGGGGGCGCAGTTGTACTTTTCATTCACATAATTATGTCCCCCTCATCTGAACTGCCATTCACTACATTTTACACATGATTAACAAGTAATTAGAATTGAATAGACGGAGCATCATCTGATGTGATTCTTATCGATAATGCCACATATTTAACATTGTAAAATAGTTGAATAGGTGATTTTATGTCTCTTTTTGTCTCCTTGATGAATAGCCAACTAAATAGTGGCGTCGCTGTGACCTCCTGCTACACAGAGAGGGGTACTATAGAGCTACTAGATCTGTAGTGGAAAAGGAGCGGGTACCAGTCGAGTCGAGCAGTGGGAAAGCGGCATAAGTAACGTCGTCGAATGTAACGTTAATGCCAATAATGATGGCCTGGCTCCAAAAGGGCAGACGAAGAGCGCCCTTGATGAAAATCGCCGATTGAAAATGTAAATATTCAGTCTTTGTAATGGTTGAAAAGTCGCTCATAAACCATGAACCATAAAACGTTACAGACACGCTAACCAAGGTTGCTCAAGGATGCCGACAGATTGGCTGCAGACATTGAGGGTTGAAACTCAGAGAATCAAGTCATAACCGAGCCATCATGCGGCGTAATGATGAGTGGTAACAAAGTTCACGCTGGCTATTGTGAAGTATTTGCAGCATAGTATTGATGGGGAGAAAACTGATTTGGACAGAAGTGGTTTGACAGTAAAATCAATGAGGCTTATTATCGTTCTACAATCTCTGGTCTACACTTGAAGAGGGGGTACACAGAGATACAGCTCCCAAGGTTTTATTTATCTCTTCAGATAAAAACTTCTGTCATTGGGGTGCAGTGTCTTTTGCTGCACTAATAGCATCTTGTTTCATAGAGCAAGGCCATCATTTCAGCACTCAAAACCTATACATTTAATAAACTGCACTCATTTAAGTCTCATGAAGTACACGCTTGACAACATTGCATTTTAACTGTCCTGTATGTTCCTGTCCTAACCTACGAAGGACGTTTACTTTTGTAAGCCATGACTTCTTCTCAGCAGTGGCGCAAAAAGTGGGTAGGCCTATGCGCCGCACCAGGGGGCGCCAAAGCCAAAAAATATATTAGTTTTTTTGGTATTTTCTATATGTAGCTGCTGTTGTGCGTTTCTAAATCATTTCTGCATTTCCTTAATGTTATATAACATTTTAGAGGACTAACAGGCTAGAGTAGGCGCCCTATCTCATAAGATTCCATCATAGAATTTTGACATAGCGGAGCGGGGACGCCGTGAGCGCTGAGCGAGCAGGTACGAGTAGTGAGTTGTCTATGGAAAAAGATGGATAAAGCAAAAAATCTGTCAGGGGCTAAAAAGAGAAAAAGAAAGAGGGAAAAGGAGATGGCATGTCAAGGGATGCGACAGCAGTTAAATACGTGGATGGTGAAAGGCAACAGGTAGGTTTTAAAGTGTGACGTGACGTCGTGCTTGGAGGCTTGCAAATATTCATGTTAACAGACTAGCTAGCGTTTGCTAACATGGGAATGTAGCAGCCAAATAGGGGTTTACGGCTAGCTTAGAATATGCAAAACCGAGGTTGCTGAGCTGAAAACTGGAAAATATAAGGCAGCATGTACAATAAATGACAAGAATCTGGAAAATATAACTAATGCAATGACTCTGGTTTACCATAGAATTATACATAGATTTGCTCCCGTTTACTTGGAGGCTTGTAAATATTCATGTTAACAGAATAGCTAGTGTTTGCTAACACTGGGAATGTCGCAGCCAAATGGGGGTTTATGGCTAGCTTAATGCAAAACCAATGTTGCTGCGCTGACAACTGGAAAATATAAGGTAGCATGTACAATAAATGACAAGAATCTGGAAAACATAACTAATGCAATAACTCTGGTTTACCATGGAATCATGCATAGATTTGCTACCAAACTTGGAAGCTTGCAAATATTCATGTTAACAGCTACTGTTTGCTAACACTAGCAGCTAAAGTGGGGTTTTGTTAGGGGGTAGCGGAGAACCCAAACGCAGGACCCAGACTCGGAGTTCAGACACAAATAGTCCTTTAATTGGAATGTGTCGCAGGGAGGAACCAGGATACAAACAAAGTGACAGGCAGGTAATGTGACTGGCACACGAGCCAACGACAGGCGGACAGGTAGTCAGGCAGGCAGACAGACGGGTAGGCAGCCAGGCTGGCTGGCAGACAAGCAGGCGGGCAGACAGACAGGCAGTCAGGCTGGTAGACAGGCGGGTAGCGGAGCGGGCTGGCGGGAGACAGGTCGCGATCCTGGGCAGAGGAAAAATGGGTTACACTCCAAGGTGAAACACATAGAGATACCATATGTGACGGCTCTCTAACCATACTGGTTGAAACAACGATCTGGCGATGAGTGGTTGGGAAGCCGGGGTTCTTATATGGTGGTTGATTGCCAAGCGGTGACAGGTGTGGACACCGGGCAGGTGCCGCTGATGACGCGGGGGCGGCACCGGAGTCTGGCGCCACGCCCACCAACACGTCGGGGAACCCCGATGACATGGTCGCAACCGTGACAGGTTTATGGCTAGCTTAATGCAAACTAGTTTCAAGTTTCAAGTATTTTATTGTCACTTCACAATTTACACGTGAGTATAAGCAGTGAGTGAAAAACTTTTTGTGCAAAACGCCCGACAGCCGACAGTAATTATAAAGGAATACAAAATAGAATAGAACTACAAAATAGAAATAGAACTGTGCAAAATAGAAATAGAACTATAAATAGAAATTCTGTGTAAAATAAGTAAATGAAATATAAAATGAAATGGAATATACAGCAAAAATATCCAGGTGAGCAATACACATATAAATCAATGTACTAAAATATACATTGTTATATGCTGACATTCACAGAATGTCACAGAATACCTTCTCAGACAGTCGACACAACACTAGCACCAGCAGTTGGCACCAGGACTAGCACTAACACCAGTACTAGCACCAGCACCAGCAGTAACACTAGCACCAGGACCAGCACTAGCAGTAACACCAGCACTAGCACCAACACTTAGCACTGCTACCAGCACTAGCTCCAGCAGTAACAACTTATCACCAGGACTAGCACTAGCAGTAACACTTAGCACTAGCATTTAGACATTGATGCCGAACTTGTTCAGCAGCCTGATGGCCTGACTGTGGAAGCTGTCTCTGAGTCTGCTCGTGTGGCACTTGATACTGCGGTATCGCCTGCCTGACGGTAGAAGTGTGTACAGTTCGTGGCTGGGGTGGTTATTGTCTTTAATAATCCGTTTGGCCTTGGCCACGCACCGCCTGGTGTATATATCCAGGAGGGAGGGAAGCTCACCTCCAACGATGTACTGGGCCGTCCGCACCACCCTCTGTAGTGTTTTACGCTCCAGTGCGGTGCAGTTCCCGTACCAGACGGTGATGCATCCTGTAAGAACACTCTCGATGGTACAGGAGTAGAATGTTCTGAGGATGCGGGGGCACATGTTGAATTTCCTCAGTCGCCTGAGGAAATACAGGCGTTGTTGGGCCTTTTTCACCACGTGTGTGGTGTGCGTGGTCCATGTGAGGTCCTCGGAGATGTGCACGCCGAGGAACTTGAAGCTGCTGACCCTCTCTACTGCAGCACCGTCGATGGAGATGGGGGCGTGCTCTCCTCTCCGCTTCCTGTAGTCCACGATCAGCTCCTTGGTCTTCTTGACGTTGAGGGCGAGGTTGTTTTCTTGGCACCACTGTGCCAGTGATCCAACCTCCTCCCTGTAGGCTGTCTCGTCGTCGTCGGCGATCAGACCCAACACTGTCGTGTCGTCAGCAAACTTGATGAAGACGTTGGAGCTGTGCATAGCCATGCAGTCGTGGGTGTACAGGGAGTAGAGGAGAGGGCTCAACACGCATCCCTGAGGGGCTCCAGTGTTGAGGGTCAGCGGCTCTGAGGTGGTGCTGCCCATCCTCACCACCTGGCGGCGGCCCGACAGGAAGTCCAGTATCCAGCTGCACATGGTCGGGTGCAGGCCTAGACTCCTGAGCTTGGTGTCGAGCTTGGCAGGAACTATCGTGTTGAACGCTGAGTTGAAGTCCACAAACAGCATTCTCACACAACAGTTCTTCCCCTCCAGGTGAGAGAGGGCGGTGTGAAGTGCCATGGCAATGGCGTCGTCGGTGGATCTGTTTTGACGGTACGCAAATTGCCATGGGTCCAGCGTGGCAGGCAACATGGAACAAATGAAGTCCTTGACCAGCCTCTCGAAGCATTTACTGGCAATCGAGGTGAGGGCTACGGGTCTCCAGTCATTCAGGCAGGTTACCTTGGGGTGTTTAGGGACAGGCACGATGATGGACATCTTGAAGACCTCGGGAACAACAGCCTGGGACAGGGACAGGTTGAAGATGTCTGCGAAGACTCCTGCCAACTGGTCTGCGCATGCTCTGAGGACGCGCCCCGGGATGTGGTCTGGGCCCGCCGCCTTCCGGATGTCCACCCGCTTGAAGGCTCTGCGCACGTCAGCCTCTGAGATGTTCAGCAGGCTGGCCTCCTCAGGCAGCGCTGACTTCGGCGGGCTGCCGTTCACGTCGAACCGGGCGAAGAAGGTGTTTAGCTCGCCAGGGAGGGAGGTAGAGGAGTTCTCTACACCGCTGGTTCTCCCTCTGAAGTCCGTGATTGTCTGCAGCCCCTTCCACACACCCCTCACGTCGTGGCTCTTGAATTTGTCCTCCACCCTGTTCTTATACTCCCGCTTGGCAGAGCCGATGGTCTTGCGGAGGTCGTAGCGGGCTCTCGTATATTCCACCATATTCCCGGAGTCAAAGGCGGCGTTACGCGTGCGGAGTGCGGCGCGAACATCGCCATTAATCCATGGTTTCTGGTTGGGATAAATCCGAACCGACTTGTAGGAACAACGTCATCTATGCATTTCTTGATGAACCCGGTGACTGAGGACGCGTACTCGCTGATGTTATTGTCCGACGCAACCCTGAACATATCCCAGTCCACGTGATCAAAACAATCCTGCAGCATAGACTCTGATTGGTCCGACCAGCATTGGACCTCCTTCACAGCGATTGGTTGCTGCTTCAGTCTCTGCCTGTAGGCGGGGAGTAGTTGGATTGAGCGGTGATCTGATTTGCCGAACGGTGGTCGGAGGAGGGACTTGTAGCCATCCCGGAAGGGGGTGTAGCAGTGGTCGAGGATCCGCTCGCCCCGTGTGTTGCTTGTGATGTGTTGGTAGAACTTCGGGAGAACTTTCTTCAGGTTCGCCTTATTGAAGTCCCCCGCCACAATGAAAGCAGCCTCAGGGTGGGCCGACTCCTGTTCGCTGATAGCCCCATAAAGTTCCTTCAGCGCTATGTCCGTGTTGGCTTGAGGGGGAATGTACACAGCAGTCACGGTTACTGCTGTAAACTCCCGCGGTAGCTAGAATGGTCGGCACATAAGCATCAGATACTCCAGGTCCGGGGAACAGAAAGACTTGAGGGTCTGCACATGACTCTGGTTGCACCAAGATCTGTTTATCATGAGACATACCCCCCTCCACGATCTTTACCGGAGAGAGTCTTTGTTCTGTCCGCGCGGTGGATGGAAAATCCTGTCGGCTCGATGGCTGAGTCGGCAACCCCCTCCGACATCCATGTCTCCGTCAGGCAGATGATGCAGTTGTCATTTGTTTCCCGGTGGAATTGTATACGAGCCTGTAGCTCGCATAACTTATTGTCCAGAGACTGTACATTAGCCAGCAGAATGGTGGGTAGTGGAGGTCGATTGGCACGACGTCTCAGCCTGACCAGCACGCCGACTCGCTTCCCTCTCCGTCGGCGACGCCTGCGTGTGATCGCGCCTAAGATGGACGGAGATAGTCCAGCCGCGACTCCGGGCGGGACGTCTGAGTCGAAAGACTTGAAAAACTCCGGTAGGCGGCGAGCGACTGTCGTTCTAATCTCCAGAAGTGTACAACTGTCGTAAGTGAACTTGCTGCTAACTTCTTGTGCAAAGATAGTCGCAATTAAAAGAATAAATAACAAAAAACATCGTCGGCTTACGAGAGCTTGCAACAGCTCGGAACTAATGTTGCTGATAGCTACATTTAGATTTTGGTTAAACCCTATGGTACCAATCCCAAGCATGACACATCTCAATTTTATTAAGGTAAAATAACAACTGGTAAATATAAGTTAGCATGCACAATAAATGACAAGAAGCTGGAAAACATAACTTATGCAATAACTCTGGTTACCATGGAATCATTAACAGATTTTGTGCTACCGTTAGCTGTGCTGTCAGACATACAGGCTATAGTTACATCTATTGGGTGACATGGAAGCTGTAATTACAGGGTCAACCTTACTGCATAATATATATATATATATTTTTTTTTAAAGTTGTCTTATCTGATGCCATCACTAGGCTGATTTAAGAATTGAATTAAGGCTGCTATATTTAACAGTGAGTTCATTTCATTCAGGTGTGAGGATGGTGGATCAGGAAAGACAGGGGAAGGCAACAGGTAGGTCTAACATTAGGTGTAAGTGTAGGGGGAGCCACTTGATACCAACAGATTCATTTCTTAATATTATTAATATGGAAAAACTAATATGGAAAATCTATTACATAATGTTTATTTGACAATATGTCTTAGTGGAGAAGAACACAGGCAAGGAGTGAATGAGACAGACATGAGGTCGGCGATGGCAAGTAGAGATGAGACCAGGGATGACATCAGGTAGGGGTTCTATTAGTTAGACCACACAAAATTAAATGTCCAGTATGGTTTGAAGTTCTGTTGACCAACCTATTCACTGTGTCCTTTTTGGGTAAAAAATAGTGCAGACAGAGATGGAGAGCCACTCACCACTGAGGAGGAATTGGAGGAGAATGTGGAACCGAGAGGTGAAGATGAGGTGGAAGAGAATGTGGAACCACAAGGTGAAGATGAGGTGGAAGAGAATGTGGAACAGAGAGATGAAGATGAGGTGGAAGAGTATGTGGAACATAGGGGTGAAGATGAGGTGGAAGACTGTGGAACATAGGGGTGAAGATGAGGTGGAAGAGATGGTGGAACAGAGAGGTGAAGAGCAGAGGGAGGTGGAAATGGAACAGAGGTGAAGAGGAGAGGGCTGAGACAAGGCCTTACTCAGAAGATCCATCTGACTGGCCACCACCACACCAGATTGGGGAGTCATTTAGGCATTAATTAATTAATTAATTATTTTATTTTTGGGGTGGGGCGCCAAAATTGTTGGTGCACACCCTCCTGACACTGGGTAGTTGCGCCCCTGCTTCTCAGTCTGGGTTCATAGTGTTCATCATTGCTATGGTTACAATGGAACCATTAGAGAATCGTAAATGGATCGCATTTATATCGCGCTTGCCTCTCATTCACCCATTCATACACCGACGGCGGTGTCCACCATGCAAGGTAACAACCAGCACGTCAGGAGCAGTTAGGGTGAGGTGGTGTCTTGCTCAGGGAACACCTCAATTATCTAAGCGGAGCCCGGCGATCAAACCAGCAATCGTCCAGGTGGGAGACAATCGCTCAAACTCCTGAGCTACTGCTGCCCCCAAGAACTGTCTAAATAACATAAATTAACAGTATAAAATCGCATCAGAGCTAGCAACAGTGTCATATTATGTGTATTAATGATTTGACATTGAGGTGTGTCGCGGACGGAAGTTTGGAGGGATATTTAACCCTTTCCTCGGAAGCCAAAATGGCATGTTTGGTATCAACGGATTCATTGTCATCTCCAGATTAACCTGATACCACTGGCTTCACGGTTAGCTTAAAAACTGAACCATGTATTTTTGCATAACATTATCTATATTACGGAGCAAAGCTTAACATCATGAACCCCATGGCCCACAGTTTCAGAAACAGCCACAGAGAGTGGAGCAGCGACTGGTCCCACATCTGAGACAAGGTGAACTCATAGTGCCAAATATAAGTTATTCCAAGTGATAATTTGTAGCACTTTCAACTGAAAGGAGCAAGAGCACCACTATCAAGTAGCCTGTTTTATTGTATGTGAGGTTATAAGCAAGTTAAGAGGTTAATATTTACATTGCATTTACATTTCAGACATTTGGCAGACTTACAAAGAGTACACTTCTTGAAGGAGACAGCAAAATATCTCTGTACTACATAAAGATAAGAATAGAGCAGGTTTCAAGCATTCATAATTGCAAGGCTAATAGAACGAGTTTCATAATTGCTCGGTAGTGGTATAAGAGCAGAAGTGCCATTCTGAGTGCATTCCAACATCTAAGCACAGAATATTGTAAAAACTGCAAATTACTATTAATAACACTTTTATTATGTAGTATAGTAAGCATTTTCTCAATGTAGGGGTTGGAAAACTACGATGGTATTTTTTTAAAGCTTTGTCTCATACATTGGGAGTGATAAATACTTAAACAAACATGAATTATCATTGAGGGATTCTTCTTCCTGTGCCACAGCAGCGGAGATTGCTCCAACACATTCTCAGACCTGGAGTTTCAGTTTGGGAGTGGCACAGAACAATGGGGTACAGTATACCCACCCATATATCACCCAACCCAAGTTCTTTGCTGTAGTGTTGGTATTTTCCTAAAACCCTTGCCCATCTCGTGTTTAAGATTTCGATTGACAGACAGCAGAGAGAACATCGGAAGGATTAGTTCACCGCCGGTGCTGCTGACGAATCACTGAGACACCTCCTGTCTCAGGCGGCTGTCTCCTGCCATCACATCGTGGAGAGCCTGCCCGTCTAGACACTTTCCCCTGTTTCCAGAGGGGATGAGTGACGTTGGGGCCGGTGCCTCGTCTGGAAACCACAGAGGTCAGATAAACACAGGGGCCGTCACACTAAGAGGAGCCAGTGATGGCAGGCAAGGTACAGCTCTATCTCTCTCTCTGTCTCACTCTCTTCTTCTTCTTCCTCTCCCCTCTCTCACTCTCTCTCTGTCACTCTGTCTCTCTCTCTGGAAATACCAGACAAGTCTGAAATGGTCACCATTAAAGTCACGTCTGGCCCGCGATCGTTGCGTGTAGCTTCCACGGAAATGAAACGAAAAGTATCACCGACCCATTATCCTAACTGGCAGGGATGACCTGACCCCTGACCCCTTAGAACACGGCCTCCGTTAGGTTAAAACCCGATCAAAGACCGGAGGAAACTCAAGCTTCACAGCCAGTCGTCCTTAAATTTAGCAATCACCACTATGCCTATGACAAGGATTTACTGCATAAGGCTTTGAGACCCAGAGCGCACACACAGAACACACTTCATCAGCAACGTAAAGAGTGCATGTAGGGTTAGGTGGTTAACTATTGAGGAAAAATTGCACTAATGGCAGCCAATTATGTTCCTGGATGGTTCATGAGAGAGAGGGGTGGTTGGTGCTCGATCGGCGAAGAGGAGGTCTGTTGGGAGCATTTAGATCGCTCCCAGGTGGTACAAATGGAGACGATAGTGTTGTCTAAATGGGGGGGCAGGGAAGAGCCATTGGCAGGTAATGGGATTCAACCTGAGGCAAACAAAACCACCACCCACACACACACACACTGGCAGGAAATCTATCTGGGCGGCGGAGCTGCTGGGGCGTTAGTGGGCAATTTAGCCCTTGGGATTATTTGTGCACGCAGGGACCGACCGGTGGACACCTTGACACGGACGTGGACAGCAACAGTTTGGTTTTTGTGGTTGTTTTTGACTTTTAAATTGCCAGGGAACGGGGGATTTCTGGTCTAAAGCTATAATCCTGCTGAAGTGGAAAAGTAATTTGTTGTACGTATGTTCAAATGAAACAAATGTCTTGTTCCTCCTGAGCTGCAAAACATTTGGCTTTTATTCATCTGTAGATATGTTCACTGTTCACTGCTATCCACTTCATATATGAAGTGCTTTATGGATATCACGGCAGCCTCTTATAATCTAATCTGGAGTACAATGGATGGAAACGGTCTGAGAGGCAGAGCAGGGGAGGAGTCTGTGTCAGAGCTCTTGTTAACGGAAGGGGGGACACAGAGTTCAACCCAATGTGAGCAGATTCTCTGAGGACGCCATACTGTAATCAGGACCTTCAGAGAAGACAACAGCCGATGCCTCTTTTTACTGTATTTTGCTCATTGAAAGTGCACTGTAAGCATTTGATTCAGTGCATCACTTACAGGCTAGAGGGGTTTATCTCCTGTTACCTGGCAAGGGACAACATTGTCACCGCTTTGTCAAATTAGCGATGTGAAGATGTGATGCTGAGGCAGAATAGTTAAAGCTCGCATTGATTTACTTGATTTATTTACTTCAGTTGCTGTGTACTTGCACAGCATTTATGACTAATGTGCTATAATGTGCTTGTCATTTGGAGTTTTCTCTGTTCTTTGTGCTTACTTTGTTGTGCTGAATATACAGACATGCAATACTGTAGAAAATGTGTGAAGGTTTCAAGAAATGTGTCGTCAACAACAACAACAACAACAACAACAACAATAACATTGGTGTCTTTTGTTTTCATGACCTTGCATATTCTTTTCCCCTGCGGAAATACATATGCGGTACCACCACCCACCCACAGAGGTCTCTCTCTCCATGTCTTCTGACTTTCGCTCACTTCCAAACTTACTCTCATCATAGACATACAGTATGTGGACATACATATATACATGGATCACACATTGTGGCTATATACCTGGCCCTCGTATATAGTATATATGTATGTATACACACACAATAATTTTAAGCTACCTATTAAGAGATACAGTAGATATAGCTTGATTTTGTCCCCTAGGTGAAATTACAGTCAGCAGCAGCATCATCATCACCATCAGGAAAAGACAAATACATAACACTTAAAATACACTCAGATGTCACAGATATACTCATTCAATATCCTGCAGTCTAATATATAGACAAGGAAGAATAAATACACTGCATACAAGTATACAGAACAACAGAACAACAGTATACAGAACAACATCCCTCCCATCTTACACCCACCGCCGCCCAAAGTATTGACCTGCAAATTGTTTAATGAAAATGTTGTCAATTTGGTGATTTCTATTGAACACACAGGGCTGCAAACCCTCATGCACCGAGCGTGAGACACATTCAACTGAGCACTATATTCAAACTCACACAACAATTTTATTCCTTATTCAGTTTAGTTGGTTGTTGAGCCTATGTATCTCCTCTCCTTATTTGTCACTGTCAGGGGCATGGTGGTAACTTTAGTGTCACTAAGCTTACTAAGTCAAAGTAAAAATGTTTCGGACAAGGCTACTTTACGACCTGCTGCATTAGAAATCAATTTGACAGCTACTGTACACGTACAAGACATGAGACACGTATGGCATCTAGGTCTGGGACAGTGAGGAAATGGCTAGCACAGATTACATTAGAAGCCTAGGTAGCTCAGACTGCGGCGATTGCATCAATAAATTAGTTCTCAGTAATGGTGAGGAATTACCAGATCCCTATGCTACAGTATTCCAGACCACGAATGGATTTTAGATAGTTAGTTGCCTTCATTAGATTGCATTTAAAACTCAATTAAAACACATTATCAGTCGCATCAAGAACTCCCAACTGATGAGAAAATAAAGTAAACCATATACTGGTTTAAACGATGCTGGTTTGCTCCCTGTAACCCAGCTTTATCGGTAGATTAGCTAGTTAAAATCTTTGAAACTTTGAAAGCTGTACATAATAGAGATAACTGAATCAAAATATGATAATTAGTAGAAGTCAAAAGTGCTGCTGTTTAACATAAAAAAAACAATAAAAGAAGAAAAAACCACAGCTCCTATGCAACGCTACTGCTGTTAGTCCCTCACATTTCAAACATGACTTACTCAATAGTTCCAAACAGTTTGGAACTATTGAGTAAGTCCATATGATCCGCCGATTGTTCTCAAATAATTGGCCTGGAGTGAACGGAGATGACGCAAGTCTCCCTCTCTATGGCTCTGGGTTAAATATGCCAAAACCCACTATACTCTGTGAGCCATATCGGCAGGTGCCTTTATCCAAAGTGACGTGGCCCCGACACACACTTTAGATGCGTGCCATTAAGGAGCAGGTATATCGGTGAGGGCTTCTTGCTCGCGGCTGTCGAGACGCAGGCTGTGGACAATATGGCTTTTCTTCTACTTTGTCATTCTTTCTTGACGTGGTAATTGCATTATTCAGGTAGCTATACTCATAACGTATTGACCGGATCCCTGTAGCATATTCAAGAGTGTACTGACATGTATGTGTTGGAAAGTGTTGGGAACACAATGAAAAGCTTGGATGAAAAGTATCGGTAGGAGTGGATAATTACCGTGGGAGTTTTTACCTTCGGTTGATTTTTTTCGGTGTGTTTTGCTGTCGTGTCAATAAACCTTTTTCAAAGTGCTTTGCATTTATTTTGCTCATTAGAATCCCTTAGTGCTCACTATTTATCAGAACATTTGGAACAAATTGCGCTTTCAAAAATGCGATCGGGGTAAAAATCGACCATTTTCTAAAAGTGGCGGGGACACGCCTCGCTGAGAATATAACGCCCTTCTGAGCATACTGTGGAAAAAACACACAGCACTACTTCTGCTTTATGTGTACTACCTCACCTTTCACTACTGCTGTTGTCCTGCCGGTCTGAGAGCTTGAGGGGAGGAAGTAGACTGGAGAGGGAGGAGGAGGAGGAGGATATCACCGCTGTTGGGCTGGTGTGTGTGTGTGTGTGTGTGTGTGTGTGTGTGTGTGTGTGTGTGTGTGTGTGTGTGTGTGTGTGTGCGTGTGTGGGTGTGTTTTATTGTTCAGTTGCTTCTCTCGGGCGTACGGGAGAGGAGACAGCTCTGAGTGTGGGGAGATGCCAGGATGGAGATGCCAGGAAGCCAGAGGAGGTGCCAGATAAAAGTGTTTTCAAGAGTGATGGGAGGTGGGAGTGGATGAGAGAGAGTCCAGCAGGAGGAGGAGGTGCCAGCGTTGAGAGGAGGAGGAGGAAGAGGTGATGGGAGTACAAAGGGATGGAGGATCCTCCTGTCTCAGAGATGTCAGGGTCCAGGACGCCTCCGGAAAAAAAGAAAAGATTTCTGTATATTCTGTCTTGGCGATTTTGATCTCTCTTTTTCTGTTTTCTTTTTTGTTTGAACAATAATTAAATAATTATTTCACACGTCTTTTTATTTGTTTCAAGTTTGTCTCTTGACTCATGTCTTTAACTTTCTTATTTGCGATGCACATTCAGACAGTGGCGATGCCTACACCACACCCTACCTACGCTCGTTACAGGCGTGTCACTGTGGTGGAGGTTAGCGTTATGGAGGTTAGCGTTGTGGACGTTATCCTTGCAGACGTTAGTATAGTGGACATTTGTATTGCGGATGTTAGCATTGTGGACGTTGGCACAGTGAACATTTGGATTTTGGACGTTAGCTGTGTGGCTTGGCTGAGGACCAGTGGTCATTCTGAGGAGCAGCGGGAGGAGTTAGCGCGTCTGATCGCCTCGCTTGGCGAATGGGATGCGTTCAGAACGTGGCCGAGCAGATGGCCAGGCTGACCTCACAGAGAGCGGCGGCCAATAAGTATGTCCGTGTTGTCCAAGATAACGGCGCTACAGGCCTGCCAGGGTCAGACCTCTGCAGGGAGGGGGAGTGTGTGGCTGTTATCTGACCCCAACAAGACGCATCAGTTCACTTTGGAGTGGAGCGATTAAATGGGTTATGTGCTCATTTAAAGCCTTCACTAGCTTACCTCGAATGGGGGAAAGCAAAGACAATGGCAAGGATGAGCCGATAAATAGCCAGCTTGTTAAATGTACAGAGCAATGACAACACAGAACCGGGTCAAATGTGCAACCTAACAACGTGATTCAATAGGCATAGGGAGGTGATTTGGTGACTTTGATTAACTGTCATTCTCCTCCCATTAATTACCTGCGCTGCCTTTGTCTCGCCGACCAATCAAACACTGGTACTGCTCGTTATAGTATGTGGCTGATTAGTGTTGTCTTGCCAACAACAAACCGTTGAACAGGTGTGGCAAACAAGCCGTGTGTCGTGTGTGTAGTCAGTGTGTGTGTGTGTGTGTGTGTGCGTGTGTGCGTGTGCGTGTGCGTGTGTGCGTACGCGTGTGTGTGTGTGTGTGTGTGTGTGATCGGCAGACCACGGGTCCGTGACCACCTGAGGTAGGAGGCCCGACTCATGGCAGGGTTCCATCTCCTGGCCCCGTGTGCAAAAATGTCAGGACAGGTGGGCGCCTATCATGTAACACTCAGAGATGCTCATGGTTCACAAGCTTGTCGACAAACAAACAAACACCTTCCCTGCCGGGGGGAAGTGTTCACCATTCATGATCCAAGGACATGTCACATTCAGAGACTCGTCATGAGCTTGTGCGTGCACCTTTATGTATTTACTGCACATGCATGTTCCTATATGTGCAGTGACATGCTCATGCGGCAGACTCCATAGACCATGGAACATGTATAATACATGCTAAATGTACAAAAAAACATCACACATATTTGTGCAAAAACAGCCCACAAATCCAAAAGCTCCTCGCTATCGTCACACCTAAACCACACCCACTGTAGCGGCCAGTAGGAAGCTGATTGGCCCGAACCACTGGTTAGGAACAGAATGTGAGAGATCGGAATGATGTCACAAGGCTACCTTTTAAAATGGACTTGATATACAATGTTCGCTCATTTCAATATTTTGATTTCGGCTCAAAATTTAGATTTTGGCTCAATAGTCGGATTTCCGTTCTATTCTGCCATTTTTTATTTAATCAAAATTGCAAATAGGATTTTTGCATCAGGCATGTGCATCTCACGGAGCATGTGTACAACATTTGGTGTCATTTGGCCTGGCAGTTAAATCGAAGACATTTTTGTACGTTTTGACCAGTCGCAGGCTGAGATTTAGATAATAATAACGAGAATCCCTTATAGCAGCAATATGTATCCACAGTTTCCGTATGAATACCAAATTACCCCCGCAAGACATAGTGGGGTTGCTGGTTTTCACAGACAAAGTTATGAATTCACACATGCTATTCCCATGCAAATCGCTGCGGTGGGGGGGGGGGCGGTTATATCAGATGATTACATTAAAGCCTGAATATATTTCCTCCCCTCCCTGATGCAACGGAGCAGAGGTGTCCCACCAGCGCCCGAAGTGTCTTGTCCCTATTGCTTTTTTTTAAAAGGATGAAGTTGTGTTGGAGGGATGATAACAGAATCGTTGCCAAGGTTTGTACTTCTTTTGTGTTGTTGTTGCTGAAGTTATTGTTGAGGCTGCAGTTTTTTGTTGTCGTCTCTTTTACCATGAACCCCGGCTGCCATAGTTAGCATGCGTGGTTACATGTGTGTTTTCAATGCTCTCTCTCTCTCTCTCGCTGGTGGAAAGCAACACATCTAAGGCGAGGGGCGCTGATTGAAACTGCAAATGTGTTCACCTACAAACAGCGATTGGCAACAAGCTTTAATCACAAACGATGTGCCAGATGTGTTAGGCAGCCATTTTAAAAGTCGCAGGAAATTGAATACGGATCAGGGGGGGGGGGGGATAAAAGCACCATCCTCTACACCAGACCAGTGTAGAGGATGTTTTGTATTTTAAAGAAAACCACCAAAATGCAATTGCTTTTAGGTCAATGCCAAGTCAAGTCACGTCAATTTTATTTGTATAGCCCTTAATCACAGTGACAGTCTCAAAGGGCTTTACAGGCCATATGATTATTATGGCCCATGTGATTATGACAACTCCCCCCTAGCCCTATAGTGCCCCACTAAGGGCAAGAAACGACTTCCTTAATTAACAAGGAAGAAACCTGGAGAAGGGACGGTTCAGCGTGCAATGGGTGTCACACGGGCAATGTGTCATAAGCCCATCTGTATTGAGAATGTGGAATACACATAATTTGTCATTCAACAGCCCAGGCAAAAATGCTCATTTTGCCCAAACATCGCTGAGGTCCAGCCGTGGCTTTCGAATTTCATCCCGTCTTAAGTATTAGCATTTATATTTCCCCCCTCACCCCACCGGAGAGCAACCAGAGGTCAAGCTGCACATCTTCAGTATTCACAACTTCATTCACATCACAGTGCACCATGTGTGGCCGTGTGTTCACATCACAGACATGTCTGGAGAATACAAAAGAAAAGGCAAAATAAATTATTTCCTATTAAAGAAGGAATAGCGCTGTGCAAGCAAGGAGCAGAGTGATCTGAGGAGAGTGATTTGAGGGCAATCAATGGGGGGCTCTGTGCCAGGAGATGATGGGCTGCTCATTCAGACGGAGGGGACATGTGATCGGTCTGGGGACCTCGGTGTGGCCAGAGGAACCACTCCAGTGTTATCAGGTTCTGCCCACAGTGAGCCACAGGGCCTCCTCCTGAGTCCAAGGCCACATCCGCCAGGCAAGGCCAGCGGTGGAAGAAGTAGGCTACTCAGAACTTCTACTTCAGTAAAAGTAGTCAGACCACACTGGAGAAATACTCTGTGACAAATAAATCCTGCATTGAAAATGCAAATTCTAAATATACTTAAATTACCAAAAGTAAAAGTTGTCATTATGCAGAATGTCCCATTTCTGAATAATAATATTACTATTATTGGAGTATGATTGCTGACGCATTCATGTGTTCATCGCTTTAATGTTGCAGCTGGTTAATGTGAAGCGATCAAAGAGCCTGGTTGATATAATATGATAATTTATTTATTTATTGATTGGATTAGTTTTGTATTGTTCATTTGTTTTAATCTGCAAAGTAACTCGTAACTAAAACGGTCAGATAACTGGAGCAGGAAAAAAAGTACAATATTAACTCTCAGATGTAGTGAAGTCGAAGTATAAAGTACTCCAGTGAAGTACAAGTACCTAAAATGTGTACTTACAATACTTCAGAAAATGTACTTTCCACAACTGGGCTCTGAGCTCTGGACACACACACAAAGCTAAGGCGCGGGATGGTTGGTGAATTCCAGTTAATTCAAGCCAAGGCAAGTCAATTTTATGTGTTCAGCCCTTAATCACAGTTACAGTCTCAAAGGGCTGTACAGGACATATTTACAACACCCACTAACCCCAGCCCCCTAAAGGGCAAGAATAAACTCCCTTCATTAACAAGGAAGAAATCCTGAGAAGGAACGCAGAGCGGGGGATCCTTCTTTCCAGGAGCGTTTCTCGAGTTCAATGGTAAATGGTAAATAGATTGGATTTATATCGCGCTTTTATTCAAAGCGCTTTACAGTATTACCTCACATCCACCCATTCATACACCGACGGCGGTGCCAACCATGCAAGGTAACAACCAACACGTCAGGAGCAGTTAGGGTTCGGTGGTGTCTTGCTCAGGGACACCTGGACACGTAGCTAGGCGGCGGAGGAGCCCGGGGATCGACCCAGCAACCTTCCTGTTGCCAGACACCTGGCAACTGATGATGCCAGTTGATGATGTCGTGGCATTATAAACCATTTGAAATCATTCTGGTGCTCAATTCTGGTGTTTTTTCCCTCACTAAGGCTTGTCTACACCCCCCACCTCCCGAGACGTTTCAGTAACGGCGAGTTGTTTTCAAACAAGCTGGCGCCGGCCCTTAAATCAATACGCCGTATGAACGCTGTCCAAAAGTTGCATTAGGTTGTTTGGGCTTTTTGTTTATTTATACAGCACATTGCAAGTGTGTAATGACACTGAGGTCTCTCAATAGTAATTTAAAGTGATGGTTTCATGGACAATTGATTTAAACGTGATGTTGGCAACAAGTAGCTCGCAACAAAACCCCTGGCACCTGGACAAAGAGCCGGGGAGGTGAGAGGGAGAGGGAAGGACGGAGGGAGGGATAGAGAGAGATAAATGAAAATTGTCAATGTGAAAAAAAGAGAACGTCAGATAAAGAGATTGAGCGGAGAGAGGAAAGAGAGGGAGATAGTTAAAAGCGAGAGTGACAGGGTGGGATAGAGGTAGAGAGACGGCGAGATGGACAGAGAGAGAGAGAGATGGAGGGAGAAAGAAAGAAAGAGATCGAGCCTCGTTCGGACATGATTGAAATTTTTGGACACATGCGTAGAGACCATGTCCATCCCATGCATTGTTGTGTTGTGTCCTGCCGTGTCCTCACCTGTTGTTCAGCTCAGGGACTTTTCCTTTTACCATACAGTAGGCACAAACAACACAACACTGGCAGTAAAATACAAATAAAACGACCGAGAACAGTCACACTGTTCAGCAGACCTCCGAAAGTACCAACGATGAAATAAACCTTTTTAAACGCTCTGAATTGTTATTGCGCATGTAGCAACGGAGCAATTACTCTGACTTAGGGGAGGAGGGTGGGGGAGACGAGGATATGCAAAAAAAATGTCTTATTGTTTGCTTTAAAATGGTGATTGCTCTGGGAATGAGGGTCTAGTTTATTATGTGTTTTTTTTGTGTTTTTTGTTGCGCTCTTACACCGTCTCAGAATGAGTTGAGCAGAAACGCTAACAAAAAGGCATTTCAAGGCCAGGCCGCCATGCAGAGGAGAAAGCTGCTGCCAAGTTGTCCTTAATGACGTTGTGTGAAGCTCCACGCCTCTCACTCACTAACCTTTATTTTTGGATGTTTTTTGCACAGGATATGTGAATTAAAATGGTGTAATCTTCACGAAATCAAATTCCGGGCAATCGTTTTATTGCGTCTTGTTCAGATACACAAGTGTTACGTGACACTGTCCTGATGAGTACAATCACAGGCCATAATCAGTTCACAAAGGGATTTGATTATATGTTAATAATGCCCTGACAAGACAAGAGACTGGAAATCCGGCTCCTCTTAATCCCGAAAGGACCCGGTACTTGTATCTGTACCACCCCGAACCCAGTGGCCATTTAAACACGTAACACACCCCGAGAACTATGAGATTATCAACTTTTAGTTGAGCATCACCGTTGTTAGTTCAACGAATCACAATTCCGACCCAAACTTATTTGAAACGCAAAATAAATTGACCAGTTGACCAAGTGTTATGTATTTCATAACTGTGCAATATCAATCTTTCTCACATTCTTTTATCGATGCAAACTAGACTCCAAAAACCATTAACACCAAACTTCACTTTTTCTAAAACCACAAAATACGTGTCAACTTGTTAACTGCTTTTGTCATCGAGCTGTGGTTGATCAGATTAAAACCAGCGGTGGAAAGCAACATTAAGAACGTTCGGTACTTAACTACAAATCTGAGGTACTTGTACTTGTTTTATTTGTTATTATTAATAATATACTATCAATAAATACATGAACAATCATTTATTGGATGGTGGGGTTTTTTTTTTACCAGCTGCATTAATGCATACATAATTATAATCCAATAATATAATATATATTATTCTGCAATGGTCCAATCTGCATAATGGGTACTTTTATTTTTGGTACATTAAGTGTATTTTGATGCTGAGTATTTGTACAGTGTGGTATTACTACTTTTATTGAAGTAAAAGATCTGAGCACTTCTTCCAACCTGGGCGCTGGTCTGAAAACTTCTACATTCAACGTTCTCCCCCACGGGAACTTATTTCGGAAAGAAATGGCAGCCAATGTAGAGAGACAAATAATTAAAACCCATAATGATGGTAAATTGATCGCATTTATATAACAACCAACACGTCAGGAGCAGTTAGGGTTAGATGGTGTCTTGCTCAGGGACACCTCGACACGTAGCTAGAAGGGGGAGGAGCCCGGGGATCAAACCAGCAACCTTCCCGTTTCCCATTTCCAGACAACCTCTCTTACCTCCTGAGCTACTGCCAGGACGACCAGGATGGTCCTGTTTCAATCATGCCATGAATTACACACATGATGTTTCTCAACATTTCTCAATTTGGCCAGATATTTTTGCAAATCAAGAAAGTCATGATTTCGTTTGCACAACAATCTCACAGATTCCATCTTATAGATCTCGTCGTTGTAGAGTTCTCTTTGTTGTAGAGATATACTCTTTTTATGGGTATCATTTTATGTTATCGTAACGGAGAACTGAGCTCTGTTCAGCACCCCGCTACCCCAGGCCTGTACGGACGGAAGGAGACCCCAGCTAGAGCCCAACCGCCTGACGTTTCTTATAGTCGGAGAAAAAAGCTAATACTATTATAGTAGCCCCTTTGGTGCACACCGCGGCTTTACAAATTAAAACACATTAATTTGAAGCCATGAAGCCGTTGAAGGGAACAGGAATTTACGGGCCTTGTGTTCTGCAGCCAGGGGGGTTTCATTTATATATTACATTTTTTTGGCCCGGTCTCCCCCATCTCCAGCTCCGGTCCTTGTAAAAACATCAACGACACGTACTGTACATAGGGAAATTTATTTTGCAATCGTGCCGTACGCATTCTTATGAGAGTGTGCCAAATGGGTTCACACTGTATAATTGAATTGGTGTATCTTAAGCTTAAGTCGCGATGCAGTTCCAGTAGGAGTCAGAGTGGGACATCATCACAGCAGGGGTGGACGGTGTATAGGGCGATTTGGGCGACACACTACCAAATGGGAGAAAGAGGATTTTTTTTTCTAACCAATTCTATCACAGCAAAAGTAGTTATCAGTGTTCTAGACACATTATCTGTCATTGTCCAATCAATCGTCAGATTCAAGTCGTGTTTCAAATGGTCCCTCCTCTCTGGGTGACTTCATTGACGTGGAAAATCGCCCAAGCATTCTCCCATTGACTCATGTTAAAACTTTTTTTTTCGGAAAATGAGCCTCCAATGCATTTTGAATGAGGATTTTGGGACTCGCCCTAACGCGCTTGCGTCATACGTAACTGAGCAAAGAGAGGGAGGGGATATCTTCCATCAAGTCACTTGCTACTTTCAAGATGGCTACTAGTGTGTGCAATTCCGTTGTGTCTCTGAAAGAAGTTCCTTTTAGTCGACGATCCAATTCAGACAAATTGGCATTGAAACAATCAGGACCTCCAAGACCAAATGTAATAATTAAACAGGTTTCTACAAAGGGGGGAAAGTACATCATACAACATTAGATTCATGTAAATAATTAATTGTGGAGCTACACCATTTTTGTTTATGGAGTTGCCATCTAGTGGACATAAGAAGGACTCTGTATGAGTTAATCATCTAACAACAAATTGATACTGTCTTGCTTAATGCACCTATTGAATGGGTCACCTTAATCATTATCAGAAAAGTTGCCCCCCCTGAGATTTTCTTCAGGAGCCGCCACAGCATCACAGCTACTTTAATGTACAGCACCTTCATTCCTAAATGACAAAACACAGGGAGCAGAATTCATGCCAGGAGGGAGAAGGACGAGGGGTCGACTACAAGAGGCTTTCGAAGTTGAAACATTAAGAAACTTCTGACAACGTTCCAGATTGAATATGCAGAGGTTCTATATAGGCTGCAAAACAGCGAGGGCATGAATATGCTGTTTAACATGATGGTGACATGAATATATTGATGGTGACACGAATATACATTTACATTTACATTTACATTTAGGGCATTTGGCAGACGCTTTTATCCAAAGCGACTTACAATAAGTAGGCTACATGTCGAAAGAGAGACAGCAATATATCGCTGTCATATATAGATAACAATAGAGCAGGTTTCAAGCATTCATAATTGCAAGGTTAATAGAACGAGTTTCACAATTGCTAGGTTACCTGCATAATAGCTGGGATAAGAGCAGAAGTGCCATTCTGAGTGCATCACCAACATTTAAGAACATATAATATGAATATACTGTTTAGCATGACATTGACATGAATACACTTTTTAACATGACAGTGACATGAATATACTGACGGTGACATGAATATACCGTTTAACATGATGGTGACATGGATATACTGATGGTGACCTAAATATACTTCTTTCTTATATTTCTAATACCTGAAAATGTTCCTGCTATCTATAATCTACATTGCCATTCAGCGTGAATCACAATACTGTAAATGTCATGAGCATCTCCTATCATGAGCTCCTCAGTGATTGCGCTGCTGTCAAAGATGTTGCACTAAGACGTTCCGTAGTTAGGGTCATTTGACTCATTTCTTATATGCATTTGGATGGACATTTTATTCATGAAACGTGACTCCATTGCTGCAGGATTGTTTTCTGTTTCCTCATGTATTCCACTGACATTGCACTTTGGTACATTGCTCTGCCACCAGTGTTCTTGTTTGTCAATGTCTTTTCAAGCATTGTTCTGAAGTCTATTCATTTTCACACACTTTATTTTCACAAATAAAGTATTTTCACAAATAAAGTGTGACACAAATCTTTAAGAACATTACACAGTTCAAATCATGTTGTACGAGCTCCAAAATGTTTGAGTATTATATAGCCCAAAATTAACCCTGCTGTTGTCATAGTTACACGAGAGGGAAGGAGTGGTGGATTATTGGTGATTGAGTCTTATTCACTGGATCAGGACATACTGTATTTAACTGGGTGGTGAATAAACACAATGAGAGCAGTTTGACGTCTTTACAGATGTCAATGTAGAGTTTGTTTTTCAAGGTACCCCAACAAGTGCATTCACACACACACACACACACACACACACACACAGCCTGGACTAGAGAGACAGTGTCGTGAGTGGACCGATCGGAAGGTGCTTATTAAAAGGATGTGTGGAAAGGGAACAAACAAGGTCCACAAACAAGGCCATGATTGCCATACTCCCAATAAAAGTCAAAAATAAAGTCAATTAAGCCTGACTACCGTCTCGCCCTTCTGGTAATAACCTGAGTAAAAGCCATGAAGTGTGCCATTGTGATGGTGTGAGATGGTCAGCGGCCCGTCTGCCTCTGCTGCTGCCGTCGGGGGTTCCTGCTGTGTCTTCTTCACCGCTGACACGATTGCTGGTGGTACGCCTCAGCAGCCGGTGCATATTAGCGCGATCCTCTGCCTGATGTTGGCCGTGAGCCTGCATCTGCTCCTCCTGTGTCTGGCAGACGGGACGTAGAGAATCTGCGTGTATACCCAGGTTTAATCTGGGCGGGGGTTAATTTGGCCTGTTACACCTGTTCTCCATCTTCTTCGGTCTCTGTTCAGGCGCCAACGCAGCAATTCTCCTTGCCACGATGGCACGCTGCATGGCTTTTACTCAGGTTATTACCGGAAGGGAGAGACGGTAGTCAGGCTTATTGCGATGCGGCTTTTAATAATTCCAATGTAAAATTTAAAGGTCGCCCAGCGGCATAACAGAGTATAATATATACAGTGTGTTCAATATTGGACCGTCTTCAGGGTTATGGAGTCCGCCTCATCTCCAGGTATGGATTGCCGTCTGAACCCAGCCTCCTACTGTAGGGAGAGCAAACACGTGTCAATATATACCTGTTGAATCAAGCTCATCCCCTACAGCTGGGCCAATTTGAGGGTCATAAACGGTTCAGTTTAGAGGCAGGGAATAATCGAAACAAAAAAGGAAAACGGGATGATTGGGGAGAACGAAGAAACTTGGCGACCGCTGAGAGAAGGCAGCGATCGTGCGGATGAGCAGCTGACAAGCTGGGGCAGGACGGTGTATAGGGGCGATTTGGGCGACGCACTACCAACTGGGAGAAAGAGGATTTTTTTTTCTAACCAATTCTATCACAGCAAAAGTAGTTATCAGTGTTCTAGACATATTATCTGTCATTGTCCAATCAGAATCGTCAGATTCAAGTCGTGTTTCAAATGGTCCCGCCTCTCTGGGCGATTTCATTGACGTGGAAAATCGCCCAAGCATTCTCCCATTGACTCTCATGTTAAAACTTTTTTTTTCGGAAAATGAGCCTCCAATGCATTTTGAATGAGGATTTTGGGACTCGCCCTAACGCGCTTGCGTCATACGTAACTGAGCAAAGAGAGGGAGGGGATATCTTCCATCAAGTCACTTGCTACTTTCAAGATGGCTACTAGTGTGTGCAATTCCGTTGTGTCTCTGAAAGAAGTTCCTTTTAGTCGACGATCCAATTCAGACAAATTGGCATTAAAACAATCAGGACCTCCAAGACCAAATGTAATAATTAAACAGGTTTCTACAAAGGGGGGAAAGTACATCATACAACATTAGATTCATGTAAATAATTAATTGTGGAGCTACACCATTTTTGTTTATGGAGTTGCCATCTAGTGGACATAAGAAGGACTCTGTATGAGTTAATCATCTAACAGCGGGACAAGGCGTGATAGAGCTGTGTAGAGCTAGCTGTTGTTGTTAGCTTAGCATAGGTGTAGCAGAACCGCTGTAGACTGTCACTTCAAAGACTTTCATTAAGTGTATTTGTACAGTGTGGTATTACTACTTTTATTGAAGTAAAAGATCTGAGCACTTCTTCCAACCTGGGCACTGGTCTGAAAACTTCTACATTCAACGTTCTCCCCCACGGGAACTTATTTCAGAAAGAAATGGCAGCCAATGTAGAGAGACAAATAATTAAAACACATAATGATGGTAAATTGATCGCATTTATATAACAACCAACACGTCAGGAGCAGATGTTGTCTTGCTCAGGGACACCTCGACACGTAGCTAGAAGGGGGAGGAGCCCGGGGATCGAACCAGCAACCTTCCCGTTTCCCATTTCCAGACAACCTCTCTTACCTCCTGAGCTACTTCCAGGACAACCAGGATGATCCGGTTTCAATCATGCCATGAATTACACATATGATGTTTCTCAACATTTCTCAATTTGGCCAGAAACCCTAACCCTAACCCTAACCCTAACCTAAATCAAGAAAGTCATGATTTCATTTGCACAACAATCTCACAGATTCCATCTTATAGATCTCGTCGTTGTAGAGCTCTCTTTGTTGGAGAGATATACTCTTTTTATGGGTATCATTTGATACCCATAAAAAGGTAACGGAGAACAGAGCTCTGTTCAGCACCCCCCTACCCCAGGCCTGTAGGGACAGAAGGAGACCCCAGCTAGGGCCCAACCGCCTGACGTTTCTTATAGTTGGAGAAAAAAGCTAATGAAGACTATTATAGTAGCCCCTCTGGTGCACACCGCGGCTTTACAAATTAAAACACATAACAGAATTCATTTGAAGCCGTCAAAGGGAACAGGAATTGACGGGCCTTGTGTTCTGCAGCCAGGGGTGTTTCATTTATATATTACATTTTTTGGCCCGGTCTCCCCCATCTCCAGCTCCGGTCCTTATAGCTTATTTGTAAAAACATCAACGACACGTACATAGGAAAATTTATTTTGCAATCGTGCCGTACGCATTTTTATTACAGTGTGCCAAATGGGTTCACACTGTATAATTTAATTGGTGTATCTTAAGCTTAAGTAGTGATGCAGTTCCAGTAGGAGTCAGATTGGGACATCATCACAGCTACTGTAATGTACAGCACCTTCATTCCTAAATGACAAAACACAGGGAGCAGAATTCATGCCAGGAGGGAGAAGGAAGGGGGGTCGACTACAAGGGGCTTTCGAAGTTGAAACATTAAAAAACTTCTGACAACGTTCCAGATTGAATATGCAGAGGTTCTATATAGGCTGCATAACAAAGAGGGCTGTGGAAATTAGCCTTGTACAGTATATCTATATATCTACGCTTGAGGGATTCCCACCACGTTGAGGCGTCCGAGAGAGGAGAGTTGCATCGCTGTGTGTGTCTGTGTGTGTTGCTGTCAGTGCCGAGGGCCCCGGCCTGATGACTTTCAATTCAATTCAATTCAATTCAATTGAATGAATATATTGATGGTGACACAAATATACATTTACATTTAGGGCATTTGGCAGACGCTTTTATCCAAAGTGAGTAGGCTACATGTCGAAAGAGAGACAGCAATATATCGCTGTCATACATATAGATAACAATAGAGCAGGTTTCAAGCATTCATAATTGCAAGTGTAACACTCTGTACAGATATGTAGATACTGTATATCAATTATCACTAAACGTATCAATAGTGTGGGCCAGCGTCTCGGAAGTTCTAGGCCGCTCAGGAGAAAGAGGGCATCGGCCGTAATGGTGACAGAAGACACACAGTCAGTGGATTCTTTGAAAGGTAATCATTACATGTGTATTGTCGTTTTAGAACAATCATCAAACATCTAGAACAACACAATAGAAATATAGAAAAATAAACCCAATAAACAAAACCCAA
>PIJE02001194.1:65066-129438 GCA_002895965.2 Coryphaenoides rupestris | reverse complement strand
TGCTTTTCCTTTCTATTTTTCTTTTAAATCTACAGTAGATCACCTGTCAGGTAAGTACTATTTATCCTAATTATCGTCTCCTATTTTAGTTTGCTATTTGAATCACTAAATTTAAATTCACTATTGCATTAAGCAGGTTCTTATCAAATATCTTATAAATTACTGTATCCTATTTTGTTATTTGTACCAACAATATTATTCCCAACAGGCGATTCTTTTAACTGGCTCTCAACACAATTACTCAGTGTAATCAAATAAATGAATTACCACCCGTACTTTACAGAAAAGGAAACTTAACTCAAAACGTCAACAATAAAGGAACTTAACTCAAACGTCAACAGTAAACATTCAAATGTAATCAACAATAATAAGTCAAATACTGTGCATAATTCCAAAACAAACTGTGGATCAATTCAATTCAATGAATTAATTCAGCAATTCAGTCCGGTCGTGACTTATATCAGTTCAACTCAGACAGTTCTGTACCCATGGGTACTCCGAATGGAAACCAGGGTCCTTCTGGTTATAACTCTGTGTTCCAACTTGTGGGCAAAAGTGAACGTTATTGTCTACCACTTAGTAGAGGAGGGACACCCAAGCTCTCCTTCTTCCTCTCACTTCGATTCTAGGGCTGGCTCGCCACTCCAGTCTCAGACTACACTCCTCCCTGATCAGACGTTAAGCCGGGCCTTGAAGAATCCTATTGTTCTTGAGGCAGTTCAATCCACAGCAAAAAGAAGACCTGGCAAGAATCCTCTTTCATTCAGGCACCATGAGATCTTCACATTCACGGTCTCCCGCTTCTGTGACTGCGGGCGCCGAGGTGATCTTGCTCATAGAGCAACGTAGCTAGCTCGGTTTTATAGCTCTGGTAGTTTATGAGACAGATACGTGAGAGAGCAAATTAACTGTGATGTGAATTCTTAATGTGATGTGGAGGATGTTGTGAAGTTTTGTCAACGAACTTACCAGAGCTATAAACCGGAGCTAGCTACGTTGCTACTAGCTAGCATCCACCTCGCGCGCAGTCACAGAACGCGGGAGACCCGTGAATGTGAAGATCTCATGGTCTGAATGAAAGAGGATTCTTGGCCAGGTCTTCTTTTTTGCTGTGGATTGAACTGCCTCAAGAACATAGGATTCTTCAGCCCGGCTTACGTCTGATCAGGGAGGAGTGTAGTCTGGAGACTGGAGTGGCGAGCCAGCCCTAGAATCGAAGTGAGAGGAAGAAGGAGAGCTTGGGTGTCCCTTCTCTACTAAGTGGTAGGACAATAACGTTCACTTTTGCCCCACAAGTTGGAACACAGAGTTTCAACCAATCGGAAGGACCCTGGTTTCCATTCGGAGTGCCCATGGATACAGAACTGTCTGAGTTGAACTGATATAGTCACGACCGGACTGAATTGCTGAATTCATTCATTGAATTGAATCTGATCCACAGTTTGTTTTGGAATTGATATGCACAGGCATTGACATTATTTGTTGATTACATTTGAATGTTTACTGTTGACTTTTGAGTTAAGTTTCCTTTATTGTTGACGTTTGAGTTAAGTTTCCTTTTCTGTAAAGTACAGATGGTAATTCATTTATTTGATTGCACTGAGTAATTGTGTTGAGAGCCAGTTAAAAGAATCGCCTGTTGGGAATAATATAGTTGGTACATAATAACAAAATAGGATACAGTAATTTATAAGATATTTGATAAGAACCTGCTTAATGCAATAGTGAATTTAAATTTAGTGATTCAAATAGCAAACTAAAATAGGAGACGATAAATAGGATAAATAGTACTTACCTGACAGGTGATCTACTCGTGAGACTTAAAAGAAAAATAGAAAGGAAAAGCATTGGGTTTTGTTTATTGGGTTTATTTTTCTATATTTCTATTGTGTTGTTCTAGATGTTTGATGATTGTTCTAAAACGACAATACACATGTTATGATTACCTTTCAAAGAATCCACTGACTGTGTGTCTTCTGTCACCATTACGGCCGATGCCCTCTTTCTCCTGAGCGGCCTAGAACTTCCGAGACGCTGGCCCACACTATTGATACGTTTAGTGATAATTGATATACAGTATCTACATATCTGTACAGAGTGTTACACTTGCCCTAAAATTACAGGTGGTAACGTATAGCCAAATACACCATCCTGTAGTAGTTAGTCTAGCAGACTCAACGTTACGCCGTGGTTGCTCTTGTTACTCTCACCCCTCCAGAATCCCGGACCCTCCTGCCGTGTTCAGACCCACCAGCAAAGCCATCCACCCCGGATCCCATTCCACCTCGGATCCCGTTTATTTATATGGCAAAATTCTGTTGGATTAAAACCGCCTATTGGGCTTGAACTCTATCTACGCCTCCTCCTTTGCTGTGCGCCTGGGTCTCACCTCAACCGCCACATAACAGTTATACTGTTTAACATGATGGTGACATGAATATACTTCTTTCTTATATTTCTAATACCTGAAAATGTTCCTGCTATCTATAAGCTACATTGCCATTCTCAGCGTGAATCACAATACTGTAAATGTCATGAACATCTCCTATCATGATCTCCTCAGTAATTGCGCTGCTGTCAAAGATGTCGCACTAAGACGTTCCGTAGTTAGGGTCATTTGATTCATTTCTTATATGCATTTGGATGGACATTTTATTCATGAAACATGACTCCATTGCTGCAGGACTGTTTTCTGTTTCCTCATGTATTCCACTGACATTGCACTTTGGTACAGTGCTCTGCCACCAGTGTTCTTGTTTGTCAATGTCTTTTCAAGCATTGTTCTGTCTATTAATTTTCACACACTTTATTTTCACAAATATAGTATTTTCACAAATAAAGTGTGACACAAATCTTTAAGAACATTACACTGTTTGAGTATTATATAGCCCAAAATTAACCCTGCTGTAGTAAAGTAGAGACAGACACCAGGCTTGTGACATAACAAACTCAGGTTTTTACTAAAAGGATGTGTGGAAAGGGAACAAACAAGGTCCACAAACAAGGCCACGATTGCCCCACTCCCAATAAAAGTCCAAAATAATGTCAATTAAGCCTGACTGCCGTCTCTCCCTTCTGGTAATAACCTGAGTAAAAGCCATGAAGTGTGCCATTGTGATGGTGTGAGATGGTCAGCGGCCCGTCTGCCTCTGCTGCTGCCGTCGGGGTTTCCTGCTGTGTCTTCTTCACCGCTGACACGGTTGCTGATGGTACGCCTCAGCAGCCAGTGCATATTAGCGTGATCCTCTGCCTGATGTTGGCCGTGAGCCTGCATCTGCTGCTCCTGTGTCTGGCAGACGGGACGCAGAGAATCCGCGGCGATAGCGGATTCTGCAGCTGCCTCGCTGTCCCGGTTCTTCTTCGGTCTCTGTTCTGGAGCCAATGCAGCAATTCTCCTTGCCACGATGGCACGCTGCATGGCTTTTACTCAGGTTATTACCAGAAGGGAGAGACGGTAGTCAGGCTTATTGCGATGCGGCTTTTAATTATTCCAATGTAAAATTTAAAGGTTGCCCAGCGGCATAACAGAGTATAATATAGAAAGTGTGTTCAATATTGGACCGTCTTCAGGGTTATGGAGTCCGCCTCATCTCCAGGTATGGATTGCCGTCTGAACTCAGCCTCCTACTGTAGGGAGAGCAAACACTTGTCAATATATACCTGTTGAATCAAGCTCATCCCCTACAGCTGGGCCAATCTGAGGGTCATAAACGGTTCAGTTTAGAGGCAGGGAAAAGCAATCAAAACAAAAAAGGAAAACGGGATGATTGGGGAGAACGAAGAAACTGGGGTAGTGATACTGGAGAGTTTCAGTTATTTAAGGTTAAACATAATAATCTATTCTCCACTTCGATTACATATACAACAGTCACTTCGCATTAATCATACTGCAAAATAAGTACGTTTCACACCCAGATACCCACATTTATAGTTTCATTTTAGAGCTTTTACTGCACTCCCAACACTTCACATTGGCACCTTCCAGTCCCGAGTGCGCATGCCTATTATTACTGTCGGCCTATTTAATTAATATTGAATGCCTTGTGTTCTGTTTGGCCCTGACACCACAACAGAGTTTAGCACCCTGCAGAGGAACGTTACAGTTACCAACAATCCTACACTTGTTTAGTATGCGGTGGTGCTATCGCTTGCAGTAAAGGATTTAGTGTTTTGTGATCCGTTGCCGTGCGGTCATGTGTGCACCACACCCACAGCGACGATATATAGGCCTGCCCATTAAACATCACATTTCCTCCCACATAAAGTTGTAAAATGTTGGTTAAAACAGTCTGGCCAACCGCCTCCCCACCACCCCCAGCATGGATTTACAATCAGCAGGGGGAGACGCCGTTAGCATGGCGGGAACGTGGGAAATCAATGTTTGCAGCCACTTTAATCATCGGCTGACAGCCAGACACAGAGCCAGCTGTAGCAGTCATGTTAATGGACTCGACACTGGACACATCCGCGTCCGTCTGTTTTACTGTTTTCTACACAGCAGAGCAGACAGACCTCGGATGGGATTCAGCACCGCCAGTCTCCGCCACTCCACTCATGTGCTGTAGACGTAAACCCGCATAGAGTTTAAATTCGCCTCGATGAGTTTGTGGACTCGATGGCCGTTCGGTAACAGTAGGGTATTAGAAGACCTTATAGTGGTTTGGTTATGATGGGCTACAGTGGTTTGGTTACAGTAGGCTATTTGAACGACTGTATAGTGGTTTGGTTATGGTAGGCTATTTGAACGTCAATCTCTCCGTTTCATTCCCATACCAAACAACATATATTCATATCGAGCTATGAAAATATCTGTCACATAGAAATCACACTGTTTGACCGCAACGTCAGCAATCTAACGACCCCCCCCGACCTCGTTCATGACATGTATCTCTAAAATCCTCTGTCAAGGCACTAATTGTAAAAAAAGCATCTAAGAATCATGGATGATGGATTAAGTGTGGGCATTCCAGTGTAATTCCAGTGAACATGGTTGCACTCGGTCATAATAATAAGAAGCTACCTGTCCAATCCAGTATGTCCCCCGCCCCTACATGCATGGTGCAGTGCGTTGAGCGTTTTTATGTGTGCATGTTGGAATAAAGAATATTATTGCAAGCACATCTTGACAGCTGTGTAGATATAGTGTCCCAATTAATCTCTGTGTGTGTGTGGGGGTTTGTCTGGGTGTTTTCCAAGAGAAACCCGCTTTGATGGATTGGCGCACCACCAGGAGATCCCACATGTGCACACACACATGATGCGAGGTTATGGAGTGGGGGTGTGTGGATTGCATTTTTATCAATGTGGATCAATACAGTGAGTAAGCACACTCGCGCGACTGGCAGTCCATTCGGGAGTCGAGGCAAGCGACCTCCAGTTTTGGTTGAAGCACAACCCACCAGTCATCAGCCGGCTCTGGACCCTAGCCGCCAGGCCCGAGGGGGATGTCGTGGCATCCAGCAGGCTTTCGGGAGTCAAGGCAAGCCAGTCCCCATTCCGGTGGGACAGAAGCAGCCTCTTGCCCCCGATGCTGGGCCCGCAGGAGCTTCCTGTCCCTGCTGCTGGGTCACGGTCATCCCCGTCTTCAGTCCCTGTCCCGGTTGGACCACATGCCATCTCCGTCTCCCGTCCCGGACCCAGCACACTTCGGACTCACTGAGGGTATCCTGCAGCAACTGGGCGCCACGTTGGCCGACACCAACGCCGAATTGAGACGTTCGGCAGTGTACCGGGAGATGTGGGGTGCCATGGCGGTGCGGCTCCCTGTCCCCACTGCTGGGTCACAGCCGTCTCCATCCCCAGTGCCTTTCCCGGTTGGGCCGTGGCAGCCTCCCGTCCCCGCTGCTGGGTCGCAGTCCTGGTTGGACACTGTCCGGACCTATCTCCACTTCCATCGTCAGCGTCTCCTTATTTGTACCTGCCCCAAGCCTTGTGTTCATCATTCATGTGATCCCCTGTATGTTCGGGTTCCTGTCGCCAGCTATCCGTGTTCAGGTTTGCCATGGTCCGTTGTGGTAACTCTGTTCTGTTTAGTTTTGGATTCAATCATTTAGGTTCATCCCGTTGCCGCCGTTTGGGTCCTCTCCTTGTTGCTACCTGTGACAGAAACATATGATAGTTTTAGCATTACTGTGATTTCTAGCTGTCCTGCACTCATTTCGGTCGCTCTCAGCCTCACTGTTGCATTTCATCATTTAAAAATGTCTTCCAAAGGGCAAAATATACATTTCATACCATGTGACACTTTGCATTGTCGAATACAGCCTTCAAATGAAGATGAACCGAAGACTCAGACTTTGTTCACTTGGTCTTCAAAAAAGCTTTCTCACACACACACACACACACACACACACACACACACATACACACACACACACACACACACCACACACACACACACACACACACACACACGCACGTCTCTCACCTTCATGGTACATCGGACTACTTATAATTCACTCAATAGCGTCTGCGGCCGGCCCAGTCCCGGCCCACCGTCTAAATTCTCTGGAGTGGAGATTCAATTTGGCCGCCATGATCACCCGAAGAATACGGCGAGCGGGAAATGACTTTGTGCTCAAAATACCATAAAGCATGTTGATCACTGGAGCTGAGAATGTTCCTGCGTGACCCAATTACCTCTGCCTCCCTCTCGCTCGCTCTCCCATCACCCGCTGGTCGAGAGAGTATGTGTGTGTTGATAGGTGTGTGTGTGTGTGTTGATAGGTGTCTGTGCGTGTGTGTGTGTGTGTGTGTGTGTGTGAAGATATATCGTCGTGTTGTGTGTGTTGATAGGTGTGTGTGTGTGTTGCGCACAACAACACGCATTCGTGTGCGTTGGCATCATCATAGCTTGAAGGTCACGCAAGAAATCATAGTGGTGCAATTCTAAACTTCCTGCTGTCTTGATGAGGTACTTGCCCGCCTGTTGCCGTGCCTGGCAGCCCTGCCGGAGTTGTTGCGGGGGGGCTGTGAAATCACATGCTTTCCGAGGGGCAGGAGGTTGTGTCCTGCACGGCGACAGCAACTCGCCCCGTCAAAACAGCAATTCACTGCGGCGCATTGGAGCCCACTTTATTGGGCTTCAGGATTTCATAATTCGACTAGAAATAACCGTTCATTATGGATTTAATTTGACACTCCACTGGTGTGTGTCCTTGTGAACCTCCCATTTAGAGAACCCTAATTAATCATACAGTGTGTGTGTGTGTGTGTGTGTATGTGTGTTGGTGTGTGAGTGTGAAGCACAATATAATGAAGTTCCCGCCAAGATACTCAACTCTCACTCTGTGCGCACGTATGTGTGTGTGTGTGTGTGTGTGTGTGTGTGTGTGTGTGTGTGTGTGTGTGTGTGTGTGCATGTGCACATGTGTGTCTGTCTGTGTGTGTATGTGAAGCATCCCATGCAGTAGTGCATTAATGCTTGTCGTTAGCTGCATGCTGCCTTGTGCTCTCTGCTTGCTACTCCCTGCTTACAGCTAAGGCCACTGGTTAGCCTCCCCTAATTGAGGGTGAGAAGAGGAGCCTAGCATGTAAGCCCCTCAACCACGATGCCTCCCCAGGACAACACATGGAAACTGGGTATCCCATGGTCCTGTGCTAGAGCTACAATGGATCTCCCCTGTCAACCGCTGTCCCAGCTATGAGACAAATAGCCCCACTGCCTTGTGGCAAGTCAGTGAAGACAAAGGCTAGGGGAACGCAACCTGACAGAAAAGCAATGTGCTGGCGATGCACAACATTAACAGATAAAGGATCTAATAGCCTCCTTCAGCCAAGGTTGCCAAGGGACAGGTTGACCGGGGACCACTCTGCTTAATCTGGATGATGCAGACCACACCATCCTGACCAAATGGCCTGAACGTCCTCCCATCCAGGACCTCAGTCTCCTCAGTACCAGCTGTCAATTCCCTTAAGAACAACATGTTCCCTTGCACTGACAGTGCCCTGCTGAGCTACTAAAGAATGAGGATACATGTGTACATGCACCCTCCGCCAGTACATCACCAAGGCTTGGACCTTGCTGAGGTGTTGCTTCAGAGACTAATCAGCAACATCACTGAGTCAATGCTGCCTGAATTGCAGTGTAGATTTAGAAAGAACAGGATCAACATGATCTTTACAGCCCGGCAGCTTCAGGAAAAGTGTCGGGAGCAAAATCAGAACCTGTTTATGCCCATTGTTGTTCTCTAAAGGAATTCGACACTGTGCAAAGACGGCTCTTATGGGATGTCCTCCTCAGGCTGTCCTAACATATGTGTTCACATCCAGTTGCCAGTTCCACAATGGTCAGGTAACCATAGGACGATAAGAGTCAGCCTTTCTATATATGCCCAGGGGTGAGGCATGGGTGTGTGCTAGTGTCAGTGCTCTTCAACATCTTCTCTACAACCAGACGGAAGGAAGCAGCTGTGGGGCAGTGGACATCAGACTAGATGGACACCTCTTTAACATCAGGAGGCTCCACGCAACCACCGAACTCTGTAGAGAGCAGGTCCTGGAACTGCAGTATGCGGATGATTCCGGAGGATCTTCAGACTGTCCTTGCTGTGGCGGTGAGCATATACTACCTTCCTTATGGTGGTGATGAACACTGTCAGTCCTGCAACCTTCCAAATATCTGGGGAGCTTCTCTCTGAGTATAGCGGCATTGACGACACCCAGAACTGCATTAGATTGGCTAGATTAGTTGCCTATGGGAGACTTTGATGCATTTAGAGGACAGGGTTTGTAGGCTGGAGATTTACAGGACAACTAGAAGAGAGCCAGGAGACAAACATGGTTGCCAACACCACCACCACATACAGTATACATGCCCCACCTGCAATAGAGCTTGCAGGTCCAGGATAAGACTTGAACTTATTGATTCCTTACAGACGACCACTAACGCTTTCTCTGAATCTTTGTTTCAGACGCTGTTGCTATGACGCTGGTGACGCTGCATCCAGATCATTGGTTTGGTTTGTTTGGTTTGTTTGGTTAGGTTACCCGATTACATCCGGGATATATTATCTGTATTCTAGTATTGGTACTGTTTATATAATCTGGAGCTGTTTTCTCTGCAACAAACACGGTAAGCATGGACTCCTGTTGCTCTTGCTCCTGTGCTTCCCTCATAGAAAAGATAGCTCTCCTAGAGAGACGTATCTGTCAGCTAGAAGAGGAAAAGTCAGCATCCATAGAAAAGACGAATACACCAGAGAAAGTAGAAAGGAGGCCTGCCAGGCGGCCTCATAGTTTTAGCACTAATTAGCATTAGCTCCGTCCAGGGGTACCCTGTCGGCAGCCCCACTTGCGAAGGCAGGCAGCCTTCTCGCAAGTCTTTTTCGGGGGGGAAAATTGCTCGTCATAGGCGACTTGGTTAGGCGTAAAGTTAGATTACACACGCCAGCTAACGTTATTTGCTTACCAGGACCCATGGCTCCTGACATAGAAGCAAATCTTAGGTTGCTGGCATGTGGTAAGGACACATGCAGAGTTAGATTAGACGCACCCAACACTCACACTAGCTTTGGCAACGTTGCAATTCATGTCGGCACAAATTATGTCAGGATGAGACAATCTGAAGTCCCAAAAAGCAACATAGTTAGACTGTGTGATTTCGCATTAAAGATGTGTCGGCATCGATTAATTCTCTCTGGCCCGCTACCTGTCAGAGGTAATGATGAGCAATATAGTAGATTCATGTCCCTAAACCATTGGCTGGCTCGCTATAGTTTAGAGCAGGGCCTAGGTTTTGTGGATAACTGGCCCTCCATGTGGGACCGCCCTGGCATGCTGATGAGAGACGGCCTTCACCCCACTGGGTTAGGCTCCTCAATTATGTCAGAAAACATAGATAGTTGCCTTAGTCCAGCGTGACACATTCACCTACAGCACGCTGGGATGCAGGTGATTAGCGAGCCTTCTAGCAACACAATAGCCAGCGTTGTAGGTTAACTAAGTTAGCTGGATGATGTAGCATGTAATAGGGTTAGCATAGACGAATCGACTCATTGACGTAATGACCACAAGTCAACTCCTGCCAAGAGATGGAGTCGACTAGTCATTGTCCACGTGATTTCACACGCTGCAGAAAAGACAGCAGGTTTTGCAGCAAACATGGACTTGCACATCAAGTGTGTGAAAGTACTTCACAAAAGATGAAACCCGCGGGTGACCTGCAAAAAAAGTGATTCGCGGGTGGTATTTTGCAACATTTTCCTGGTTTGGTTCTGGGTGAAACAAAGAATAATGCGGGTTGGATCACGCGTTTTGAGCCAAATGCGTGGCTGATCAGTGTAAGGTGATCATTATGAGACATTTTCACTGGTAATGGTTTTTATAGGATATAAAGCCCTCGTTTTGTTATTTCTCCAATGTCCTCCTCAGAGCTGAGCAGTACCCAAACTCCCTCCGATCTTAATAAAAAACCGGAGGAGGTCAAAATTGGATTCACTTTATAATCACTTGTCCAATAATCATATGGACTGTAAAGCCCTTTGAGACTGTAACTGTGATTAAGGGCTATACAAATCAAATTGACTTGACTTGACTAGGACTGTTCAGCCATCAAATATCTTACCATTAACGGAGTGGACATCATCATCGGATTTCAATTGACAACAAAAGATGATGTAGTTTTGTTGGGGGTTTAAAAGTTGGCGAAGAACACATCAGCATCATCATAACTTCATTAGAATCCCTGTGACACTGCCTTTACCCGAAGGCAAGGGACTGTACACCAGGGCTCCATGGTAATGGCCACTGCATTCCTACTTGGTCAACTGGCAGCCATGTTATGTTCTCTCGTTTGCCGCTCTTGGCAACCCACTCACATTACTCCTCATTAGGAGACGCTTTGTTTTGCTGCCTCTTCCCACTGCACACGTTCAGCCAAACCAAAAGTAGGATTTATTAAGTAAATACATTATGCAAAATACGAGGATTTCTGTTGGATTGAAACAGTGCAATCTTCTCCCTAAAAAACCTTTTAAAACTATCGGAGCCTTTTGTATCTCCCAGTCTTTTCAATTACAGTTTGGCCTTATCAGAAGTAGTAAGTACTTGTTGCGATCATGCGCTTGTACTACTGCGTTGTAAACATGGTTCTCACTGACCAGTCAGATGGAAGGATAATAACCAATAACAATAACCGATAAAACCAATATAATTATGATTTTTTTCATTCTCAACTAGAAAGAAATGCTGAAAAATGCAAAAAGCTATTAATCCGGTAACTTTTTTATTTTCCGTCAGACTTGACGTTGATGCTATTGCTGGGTTTTTCCTAACTTCCAGCTCGTTATAGCTTCCATTGTGGGTATAAATGATGTCGCGGCGGCGTAACGGAGATAACGACTGTGTGCTTTGGGAGAATAGGAGCCATTCAACACATTAAGAAGGGGATCATTGGGATCGGTTGCAGTGTGTACAACGTGCAGTCACCTGATTGCTGTCATTGAGTTTCAGACAGGGAACCCCGCTGTTATTTTTTATTTATTTATCACATCTCATGCATACTTTTAAAGCCCACCACCCAGCATCGCTGCCTGTTCTACCTTTTCCCTCTCTTTTGTCCTTTCCCAACATCATGTCTCTCTCTGTTTGCCTTTAGGTCTCTCTCTCTCTCTCTCTCGCTCTCTCCCTTTCTCTGCCTCTCTCTCTCTCTCTTTGTCTTTATCTCTTATTCTTTTACCTCTTGTGGTCTCGCTCCTCTCTTGTCCCCCCGTCTCTTCCCTATACCTCCCTATGTCTCCCCCTGTCTCCCCCTGCTCTCCCTTCAGGTGTTTCCTCGCCTCCGCCTGCCTAATGATACATGCTAATTGTTTTTAGATAGCTTCTCGCCTACGCCGCCACGCGTCCCCTCCCTGCTATTCTATTACATGCGCTGGAGCATAGAGAGAGAGAGAGAGAGAGAGAGAGAGAGAGAGAGAGAGAGAGAGAGAGAGAGAGAGAGAGAGAGAGAGAGAGAGAGAGAGAGAGAGATTGGAAATGGTCGGAGGTACGAGTCAATACAACTAAATACAATAACCACGTTTCCACAAACTCGGTTGTGGAGATGTGTGAAGAGCTAGGGCTGGGGTACACATGATACATGATGCTAGACACGTCTCACACACGTGTGTTTCTTATGTTTGCTTTTCGTTTTTTATGCTGCTGAAAACACACACACACACACACACACACACACACACACACACACACACACACAACACACACACACACACACCCTTTTCCCAAGGCAGACATGTGTCAAACAGAATATCACTCCAAATAGAGTGAAGCTCGAGCCGTGACAATCGAAGTAATTCATCTGAAGGTGTATCATGGGTAAGTGGGCAACCTTCTCTGGTGCAGTTTTAATTAAAACAAGACATTGATTTGCAACGTCAAGAAGGCTCTTCTAAATGCCCACGAAGGTTTTTTTCCACGTTCACTTTTAATTATTCCTATACGTCATACGAATTAACTCACACGTTGTCTTCCAGCGTTACTGTGTGTGTAAATCTGTACATCTGATTGGATTGCATCGGGACTACACATGGTGACATTAGCATAATGATATGTAAAGAGTGTGTGTGTGTCTGTGTGTGTGAGTGTGTGTGTGTGTGTGTGTGTGTGTGTGTGTGTGTGTGAATTAATGTGTGACATTAGCATGATTATATGTATTGTGTGTGTGCGTGTGTGTGTGTGTGTTTGTGGGTGACCATATTATTCTCAGCAACAGCCAGTCCATTTGGCTGTGATTACAAGACAGATGTGGACAGAGCCAAAGAGAGAGAGAGAGAGAGCTGAGGAGGAGAAAGAGTGAGTAAAGAGAATAGAGGCAGAAGGAGGAGAAAGAGAGAGAGAGAGAGAGAGAGAGAGAGAGAATTTTGAAAACTTAAAAACCAAAAACTTCCATATCTGCTGGGCGAGGTACAGGAATATGCAAACATAGCAGCAAGATTTGTGAGCTGTTGCGACAGGAAAAGGACATCCAATGGAATACAACCTCCATAAAGACTGTCAATCACCTGTCAATGCCACTTTATTATTATCATCATTATTTTACTTTGTATTTTTGTATTTTTGTATTATTATTATATACTGTATATATATATTTTATATATATATCTTTTTATTTCATTTTCTTTTGGTAAAAACATTTATATTTAATTTCTTCTAATTTCTTTTTTCCTTTTTATTGTATCTTATTTTTGTATTTTTATATTTTGTATTTTTTATAATTTTTTTTACTTTTACTGTATATATTTAGTTCTTTATAAATATACTTTTTATTTACCACTCGCTTTGGCAATGTAAATGTATGTTTCCCATGCCAATAAAGCTCTTTAAATTGAAAATTTAATTGAGAGAGAGAGAGAGAGAGAGACAGAGAGAAAGGGAGAGAGAGATTTTGCTGCAGCCCACAACAGATTTTTAATTTCGTTGGAGATTATAGAGGCGTGATGAGTTGCGGCATGTTGCGGATGCCTCTGGAACGTGCCTCCACCCCCTCCCTTATTGCTGTTTAATGGAGACGGGCTCCCATACAAACCAGTGGCCTTCTTCACTGGGCTCGCAGCACGGGGGCTTCAGTCCGCTCGGAGCTTGGAGGCCCCCCCAAAGATTCTGGAGCTGGGCTCGCGGAGCCCTGTGGAGTCCCTCTGGCTTTTACGCGACCCACCACCACCACCACCACCACCCCTCTCCTCCTCACCACCACCACCACCACCACCCCTCTCCTCCTCACCACCACCAGCACCACCACCACCCCTCTCCTCCTCATCCTCCTCCTCCTCCCGCACCAGAGGGATGTGTTCTGACTCGGTGTTGAGGATTGAGGATCCATAGAAACGGTCGATATTTCGTATTGAATCAGCCTCATCTCTTTAGGCAGCGTGGGAAATACCCCTCCATTATTATGATTATTATTAATCGCGCTATTGAATGTATAATTAGTGTCCTATCTCTTATTATTATTATTATTATTATTATTATTATTAATAATAATTCAATTCAATTAAATTTAATTTAATTTGTACAGCCCTTAATCACAAGACAGTCTCAAAGGGCTTTACAGGCCAGATTATTATGATTATTATGATTTATATTACTATTATTGCTATTAGTGATTTGCTATTGCTTGAAATCAGCTGGGGTTCATTCTGAGGGAACAGCCAATCAGGAGAGCGTGAGCAATACTCGTTAGAAATGTCGGGTTATAGCTGACAAATGCGTAATACTAGTTAGAAATAACTATGGAGACAAAAATATGGAGACAAAAATAACCGACATGAAGGTGGAGAACCTGAGGTACACAGCTGAACATCATCAGTAAGTAACACACGGGTGGCAGGCATCTGACAAACGAAGTGACTCAGGGAAGGAAGACCAGACTGGCGCAGCAGGGTGCTAGTTAGTGTGTACATCATGGGGATAATCCCATCCTTTCTAGAGCCTTCTTAAGATTTGACATACTTTATTCATCTCAGACGGGGAAATTAGGAAGTACAGGACAGGAGAAGAACGTACAGGATGGGACAGTAATATAATTTAAATATGAGAATGAAAAAATACCGCCCTCCGACCGCGGTCACTCTGTGGTAATGATGATGTACTCCGGGGCTCTGGGAGTTCCTCAAACACTTCACAGTGGCTGAGCACAGGACGGGGGCCCCGCACTCTGGGGAGATGTAATACATCCAAATACATTTGCATAGATTTCACCGTTCAGGCGATCTGCTTTGCATCGAGGCGTTTAGTGGATGCTTTTATCCATAGTGACTTCCAGGTGAGGTTCAGATCAATCAAAGTGAACGATCGATATCGGACACCACAACGACGTTTTAAGTGCTGCACACCAAAAAAGACTTACAAACACCATGCTCGTGCAGAGTAGGTATGGGGACAGGGAGCGAGGGCTTATGTCAGCTATGTCCGGGCCAAAAAGTTGCACTTGAACACACTGCAAAGGCTACAGCCAATGACGAACTCGCACGTACGTTCTGCACTTGTACGAGAGGAAATTACACTCCATACCAGCAGGGGGCGGGAGTCTGTTGTATTCGTGATTCAAAAAGGATACAGGATATATAAATCATTGTAAGAATTAAATACATGAAACAAAGCAGAGCTTGCCTTCCATTTTCACACAGTCTCGCTCACCACTCGTTCTCCTGCTCTGATTCACTCAAGCAGAACAGCCAATCAGAGTGAATTCTCTCACCGACAGCCTCCGTTGCCGATGCAACATGCTCAATCGGCTGGAAAAGCTCCTTAATGGAGACAGGCTTTCTGTTAAATGGACAAGTTGGGCGGTTGAAGGGTTGGCGACGTGTCCTTGGTGCGGTTTGTTTGGTGTTGTTGTTGCTGTTGTATTTATCTTATCCTGATCTGACGATCTGGGGCAGGGGTACCGAAACTTTTTGAACCAAGATCTACTTTTAAAGTTGCCAGTCTGCCAAGATCTACCAGTCCAAATAGGGAGCCATAGCCATTACTGATAGCCAACCTACATATTTAATAGCAGAGAACAAACAGAAAAGTCATCCATATATACTGTAATAAAAGGTACTTCTCCATGTTGGAAAACTACCTTAGTGGGAGTGCTGGCACTGGTAGGAGGCAGCTAGTGTCTCATAGTCAGGGCAGTAGGAGCTGGTCTCAAGCCTTAGGCAGGCCACAAGCTGGTCATCCGTCATTGTGGATCTGTACTTTGACTTGATGACTTTCATGTGAGAAAAAGCTGATTCGCATAGATCGGTTTATCCAAAAAGTGCTGTGAAGTTCAAGGCGCATCTTCTTAGGTTGGGATACTTTTGTTGCAGCAGTAGGTTCCAGAACTCTCCATTCATGCCAGGTGTTGCCCTGGATTTGATCTTGATGCACTAGAACTAGCAGTAACACTAGCACTAGCACTAGCAGTAACACTAGCACTAGCACTAGCAGTTGCACCGGCACCAACACTTAGCACTACTACCAGCCAGTGTTAATTTCGTTAACGAAATGTTTGACGAAAAATATGCGTTAACGACCTTTTTCCCATGACTAAGACGTGACGTTGACGTGACGAAAACGGATCTTTGAAAATAAAAACTGTGACTAAATCTATTTTTACTTTCGTTGACGAGACGAGACGAGACGAAAATGTTCGTGGTGGACTAACGGACATTCAAAATTGAATTAATTATTAAAGAGTTTGGTTCCAAAACGCGATAAGCGCAATTAAAAAAAAAGAAAATCGTTTCCGCAAAACGCGACAACCGGCTAGTTTCTCTACATTATATTATTATATTATTATATTATTATATTATTATATTATTCCCTTTCTTTCCAAACTGTGATAAACGCCACAACAGATTTTCAGCAGACTCAGATATATCCGCTCGGCCAATCACAGCGCGCCATTCCCGTGACTTAACTAGCCTAGTGACAGCTGTCAAAGTCCTGTCAGAGACAACACACACATATCGTAAGAGATTTTAAGCGAAATTATTCATTGATGTGTGTGTTACACACACACACACACACACCAAGAAGACGGACTGTAGTCACACTGATCAGCTCATTGCTGGTGATCTTGATCAAAACGTCCAGTGTTTCTACGCTCATTCAAGTAAAGTTGAACAGGACCAGGCGCTTCTGCGTCTTATAACAGTTAATAAGGTCCAGCGAGGGAGGGGGGGGGCAGGCGCGCATTGTCGGGTTTTTATCAATCAGATGAATGCATCAAATCGTCGCGCAGTATGTCGATATATGCAATACATCATTAGAAGTATACCCGGTCTGTTGTTCACAGCAGTTCCGGTCATCTTATTTTTTAAATGTGACTAAAACTAGACTAAAATTTTATGAGTTTTCGTCGACGAAAACTAGACTAAAATGTTCTGAGTTTCCGTCGACGAAAACTAGACGAAAACTAAGAAGGATAAAAATGACTAAATGTGACTAAAACTAATATGCATTTTCGTCTAAAGACTAAGACTAAGACTAAATCTAAAATAGCTGCCAAAATTAACACTGCTACCAGCACTTGCACCAGGACTAGCACTAACTTGATCATGTTGATTACATATTGATTACACTGAATTCAACTCACTGAGCAGGTCAGTGAGATCTGTCACGAATGCTAAATCCAAAAGCCACTGATATTCCTCTAGCTGTGCATAGCTTCTGGGTGTTTTGAAAGCTTCAGCAAATCTTTGAGTCCAGGCAACATCTCAGTGAATCTTGTAAAAAATGTACCTCTGCTTAGCCATCTAACATCTGTGTGCAGCAGCAGGTCTATGTGTTCTGCGCCTGTCTCCTCCAAGTGAGCACGGAATAACCTTCTCTGTAGACTCCTGGCCCAAACGGAACATACGATTTTCAACGCAACATCCATCACAAGTGATGGATGTTGCGTTGAAAATCGTATAAAATCTTCCCACACAATGCTGGCTGGTGAATTATACAATTCAACAATTCAACAATAATTAAGGAAATCTGAGAAAGATTAATTTTGTTTGCATAATGCAACGACCCGCTAGTGTGGCCCAACATCACCGGAGCACCACCAAGAGGAGCTTAAAGAGGGGTAATTTGCTCACAGTAGCTATTTTGCACTCATGTCTCCAAAAACCATTCTGATGAAAACAAATAACTGTGCCTCCACATCCTCTGCCGTTCCCTCGCATCGCCGTGTAACGGGATTCCGGGATTATTGCACATCCTTAATAGCAGCCACGATATCCGTTTTATCATTAAAGTCTCTGAATAATTTGTCGGCAGCCTCGATAAAATTTGCTTCTTTAACGAATTTGCCATCCTTGAATGACTTCTTGTGTTTTAGCAAGAATGCAACAGGTGCAATACAATGCTATGATTGCAGCCTTCAACTTGATGTTGGGCCTGTTAAAAAGCGACTGCTGTGCTGCTAACTGAACCTTCAATTCCTGCACTTTTTAGGTGCACAGAGCTGTTTTAGCAGGGAAATCCGTCTCGTACCTTTTGTGAACCGTTTTGAAATGGCGCTCCAAACTGCCCTTCTTCAGTATGGCCACGCTCGCATTCCAGATGAGACAGATGATCTTTGAATTTGAGGAAACTAATAAATAATCCTCCTCCCACTCTGAATTAAAATTATATGTTTTCTTCTGCCGTCTTTGTGCCATCTCTCGTTTTTCCAACTTTTTTTCCAACAACTCCGACAGCTCTCAACTTCTCCCGTTTGATGCCGACAGTGATTGGTCACAGCGAGTACCTGCAAACGCCACATCTCTTGCGACAATTTGCCAGTAGCTAGTACCCAGCATGCACCGCCAAAACTGATTTGATTCGTCGTTCAACCAATTGCAGTCTGTTGTCACCCTCACGCAGGAAAATGCTGATACACCTTTCTATTTTTACAATTCTATTTTATATTGACTATACTTTCTCGCAATCGACTGAGAATCAGTCCGGGTCGATGGCGATCGACTGGTTGGGCACCCCTGATCTAGGGGGAGGGTCTTGATCATGGTCGATGATTGATCATCTGATTAGCGCGAGCCTGTTACATTCCTCCCCTTAGATTGAACTTGAACCTCAAATACAAGCATCGTATTGCTCGGTTTAGTTTCCAAGGGATAAACACACGCTACCGTGCATGCTAATGATTGTGTCCCATTGAATCAGAGAGCAGGGACAATCACATCAGTGTCTTGGGCGGCCCTCGAAAGTCTGGACCAAAGTGAGGAGACGTGGCGAAGCCTCAATTATGTACCAGCTGTGTGTTTTTCTGTATGATAATTAAACACTGCAGAGAGACCCCCGCTGCGCTGCCTGCATCTCTTCTTCGGCTGATCCAGCCAACGTGTTTATTGCTCACTGTGTTCCCCGAAGCGGCCTCTAAAGTACACACTATATCAACGAGGCTAAGCAGGACCCAAGAGCCGCTCGTGTTCACTGGGAATATCAGTGTTAATCATATGATCTCGAAATACCAATGATACGCTTATAAAGTCAGTCGTGTGTGTATCATCATGAAGGTACATTTTTTAAATGCGGTAGAGAGAGACCTATGTCTCTCTGTCTCTCTCTCTCTCTCTTTCTTTCTTTCTTTCTGTTCCTTACAATGAAGCCACATCCTAGCGACAAAACAACAGCTTTTTTGTGAGCTTTTTTGTGCGTCTTTGTTACATTTCTCTGTTGTTTAGGACTCATAAGGATCTTGGCGTCCCCTGGCGGAGCAGGTTTTTTTTTGGCCTGCAGCAGTGTGTGTGCGTGTGTGTGTGTGTGTGTGTGTGGTGTGTGTTTGTGTGTGTGCCACTGAGGACGTACTGTACGTGAACAGGCTTCAGTGCGAACCCCTGCTGAGGCCACGGGCGGAAAAACCTTCTCCAGATGGCTGTGTTGGTTGTTGTGTTGGTGGTGGAGTGTGTCTGTGTGTGTGTGTGTGTGTGTGTGTGTGTGTGTGTGTGTGCATGTGTGTGTGTGTGTGTGTGTGTGTGTGTGTCTGTGTGAGGGATTGCCACTGCCAAGACTCACTTCAGTGCGGAGAATCTTTCATCGTGTATTAAAAAGCGACTTTGTTCTCGTCTGGAGGAGAGTAGTGGGAATACTGATGCTAGTTCTTGGTTCTCGGTCGTACGGGGGTAGACTGGTAGAAGGTTGGTTCTGTGAATTGTTTAAAAAAGACCACTGACGGTATCTTAGCCTGGATTATACAACATGCATATTCATGCCATCATGGAACACAAACGCACACACACACACACACACACACACACACACACACACACACACACACACACACACACACACACACACACACACACACACACACACTTTCACACTCATTCAGTGACTCACTCACACACACACACACACACACACACACACACACACTCCAATTACAAGTGGATTTCGGTCGACTTCTTTATCTCACTTCTCCAAGCGGCTCCTGAAGTCTCTTCCGAAAACAAAGTGTATTACTTTTCACAACGCTGGCCATCGATCAGCGAGGCTTTACCAACACACTGGCTCTATTGTGTCCATTCTAGGTCTTTAGAGAGACTCCGTTAATAATGAATGGCTAATCTCCACGGGATGACAAAAGGCTAATTCCCAGCTCTTCTGCGACGCTTCAACCTATGCCATCACACACACACACTGGCACTGACAGCCTGACAGCTAGCTAAGCCACTCAACAGCGCGTTATCTCTGTCCTGCTGGTTTAATTGACGCGCTTCTGCAACTTCAGCAGAGTCTATTTGTGACAAAGCCACAATGCTGATAATCACACCTGTAACTGACAGGTGACAGAATCATATATTTTCCTCGACTTTAAAAGTCTGCGAGAATTGTCTTCCATGGTTTGCATATTCAATTGATGGATAATTCAACACTACTTTTGTACATTGAACGTGAGCCTCATTGAGGGAGTTAGGAGTTAGACAGTGAATACAGAGGCGGGTCATTGAGGAGCAGGTATGGGTTAGACAGTGAATACAGAGATAGGCCAAGAATGGTTCAAAGGTGGGCATGGGTCATGAGGGTCAAACCCAGAACCTTTTCATGTGAGACCAGACAGGCACATGCTGTGCTATTGTATCATGTCTTGCCTGGAGGCCTCCAGTGGGTTCAGATATCTGTTGACCCAGACAGACCTCTGGCAACCGGGTCTGGATCAGCATTGTCTGTTCTCTCCTCATTACCCCACACACACCCTATACTATTGATGCTGTCCAGGACTTGATGGCTTTGAGCTTCCTTTGACTCGCTCTGTCCTGCTGGTTGTTTCTGCGGTGGTTCTGAAGCCCAAGGCCAATTGACAGAACAATGTTGAGAAAAAGAAGAATAAGACTTGGATTTTTTGGGCACAGATAATTGCTTTTCTATGAATCTGATCTATTGTATGGATCTCTGATTTTTGTATGAATGTCTGAATCACTTGTTCTGATTTGAAGAGAAGACATGTTGTCAGTACGTTTATCTCCCCGTATTCATGGCGTGAAAATACATCTGAATCGTGCTGTTTTACGGGAGCACAGCACACATGTATTTGTGCTATATTGTGTCCGTAGTACCCACACAGCGCACACACAGTTCTGTGAACTCAGTGAGTGGTTACCTCAAGAACCTTCAAGAAACATCGCCTTCCGAAGCATTTTCTTTGACAAACAAACAAACCGACAAATTCGCCGCCAGTGCATTTGTACGTTTGTTGCCCGACCGGCACATTGAAAGACTCCTCCCCCAACAAAAGGTCATGACCTGGGAAGGAGCCGATGCCTCTTGACACATCGCCAATTACAGAAGGTTCGAGTGAAGGCGCCGCCGTGACATTTGGCGAAGGTCATGCCCGCCCTGTGATTTCCCACCTCGGACGCGCCAAGACTCCACGTGCTAGCGATGCGCATCATTTGTCGTGTGCGGGATTGAAGGAGAGCTACAGTATGTGAACCGTCATGCCGCTTTACGACGGGAGGGTAGATCGCTGGGGGTTTAAATGGCGATGCATTTTTTATGAAATACCGAATGAACTGTTTCCATTTTTTTTTTGCAGAACTCGATGCGTACAAACACGTGCGATGAGAAGACCAGGAGGATATACAGTAGAATAGCACCCCCTCATTGGTACACATGCATAGAGTTATAGATGGATGTTCATATTGATCGGGTGCACATGCTTCTGTCTTTTTCTTCATGATTGACAGAGCAAAGATGGATGGAATAGACAAGGTGGAAAAATAACAGTTTTACTCATAGACAACATAAGCAAATACAATAAACTAACAGTTTAGTGTTATTTTCAATGTACATTTCAAGGTACTTTGAAAAGCTTTAGTCACCACAATGAAGTAAGTGGATACAGATTCTTCCGAAAACAAAGTGTATTACTTTTCACAACGCTGGCCATCGATCAGCGAGGCTTTACCAACACACTGGCTCTATTGTGTCCATTCTAGGTCTTTAGAGAGACTCCGTTAATAATGAATGGCTAATCTCCACGGGATGACAAAAGGCTAATTCCCAGCTCTTCTGCGACGCTTCAACCTATGCCATCACACACACACACTGGCACTGACAGCCTGACAGCTAGCTAAGCCACTCAACAGCGCGTTATCTCTGTCCTGCTGGTTTAATTGACGCGCTTCTGCAACTTCAGCAGAGTCTATTTGTGACAAAGCCACAATGCTGATAATCACACCTGTAACTGACAGGTGACAGAATCATATATTTTCCTCGACTTTAAAAGTCTGCGAGAATTGTCTTCCATGGTTTGCATATTCAATTGATGGATAATTCAACACTACTTTTGTACATTGAACGTGAGCCTCATTGAGGGACGTTAGGAGTTAGACAGTGAATACAGAGGCGGGTCATTGAGGAGCAGGTATGGGTTAGACAGTGAATACAGAGATAGGCCAAGAATGGTTCAAAGGTGGGCATGGGGTCACTGAGGGTCAAACCCAGAACCTTTTCATGTGAGACCCAGACAGGCACAGCTGTGCTATTGTATCATGTCTTGCCTGGAGGCCTCCAGTGGGTTCAGATATCTGTTGACCCAGACAGACCTCTGGCAACCGGGTCTGGATCAGCATTGTCTGTTCTCTCCTCATTACCCCACACACACCCTATACTATTGATGCTGTCCAGGACTTGATGGCTTTGAGCTTCCTTTGACTCGCTCTGTCCTGCTGGTTGTTCTGCGGTGGTTCTGAAGCCCAAGGCAATTGACAGAACAATGTTGAGAAAAGAAGAATAAGACTTGGATTTTTGGCACAGATAATTGCTTTTCTATGAATCTGATCTATTGTATGGATCTCTGATTTTTGTATGAATGTCTGAATCACTTGTTCTGATTTGAAGAGAAGACATGTTGTCAGTACGTTTATCTCCCCGTATTCATGGCGTGAAAATACATCTGAATCGTGCTGTTTTACGGGAGCACAGCACACATGTATTTGTGCTATATTGTGTCCGTAGTACCCACACAGCGCACACACAGTTCTGTGAACTCAGGAGTGGTTACCTCAAGAACCTTCAAGAAACATCGCCTTCCGAAGCATTTTCTTTGACAAACAAACAAACCGACAAATTCGCCGCCAGTGCATTTGTACGTTTGTTGCCCGACCGGCACATTGAAAGACTCCTCCCCCAACAAAAGGTCATGACCTGGGAAGGAGCCGATGCCTCTTGACACATCGCCAATTACAGAAGGTTCGAGTGAAGGCGCCGCCGTGACATTTGGCGAAGGTCATGCCCGCCCTGTGATTTCCCACCTCGGACGCGCCAAGACTCCACGTGCTAGCGATGCGCATCATTTGTCGTGTGCGGGATTGAAGGAGAGCTACAGTATGTGAACCGTCATGCCGCTTTACGACGGGAGGGTAGATCGCTGGGGGTTTAAATGGCGATGCATTTTTTATGAAATACCGAATGAACTGTTTCCATTTTTTTTTTGCAGAACTCGATGCGTACAAACACGTGCGATGAGAAGACCAGGAGGATATACAGTAGAATAGCACCCCCTCATTGGTACACATGCATAGAGTTATAGATGGATGTTCATATTGATCGGGTGCACATGCTTCTGTCTTTTTCTTCATGATTGACAGAGCAAAGATGGATGGAATAGACAAGGTGGAAAAATAACAGTTTTACTCATAGACAACATAAGCAAATACAATAAACTAACAGTTTAGTGTTATTTTCAATGTACATTTCAAGGTACTTTGAAAAGCTTTAGTCACCACAATGAAGTAAGTGGATACAGATTCCGAGAGAGAGAGAGAGAGAACGAGCACACACATGGCTGCCGGTCAGTGATTTGTTATTCGAGATAGCGATCGGCACGCCGCCACGCTGATTAATGCCCGGCTACCTGGGGAAACACTTAATACACGTTTCATTAGCCGCTGCTAGTGGACTACACGGCAAATCAAAGATATGCTCGTTTGACATTCGAATCCATTTGACTGATTAGCGTTTGCTCGTCCCCCCGCACGCATCTCAATCCACACACGTGTGCACACGCGCACAAATGCCGATTAGCCTGGCATCACTATTTGATTTACCCCTGTGCCACCGAAGGATTTCAATTTCAATAAATTACCCACAGACATGGTTGAGGAATAAGAAAGGTATCACATATTCTAATGCTGCTACGTGCCATACGCCATAATTACACATATAGATATCTAATGAACACAGTGATGATGAGTGCTGTGTTTGAGCTGAAAGAAATTGATTTTCTGACAGGGACGAGGGGTGGTTGGTGTGTGTGTGTGTGTTTCTGACATGGATTGGTACTCAAGTAACAAACCATTTGGAAATATATCCTAGGTTGGATCTGTCATATGCATTTTTTGGTGGAATGGAAGTGTCTAGAGTGTCTCTCTATATCTATCTCCCTACTATCCATGTATCTGTCTATCTATCTATCTGTGGTTTAAGCAGTCTCTTTAATCTATAGATCTATCTTGTTCCATCTGTCTCTCTCTCTCTCTCTCTCTGCAGTGAAAGTACACCTCAGGTGTTATAGTATAGGATACACCTCTGTGGGGAGCCCTCTACGAAACTCCCTATTGCCTTATAACGTGTCAGTCCACATACGGTCAAAAAGAGCACGACATTCCATTAGCCTGGGCAGTGTGTCACCAAGGAGTCTGAACTAAATGGCTTCACGGAACAAAAGGTTTGTAATAATTTGCTCTTTCCTGTAAAAACCAGTCACAGGACACTTTGGAACTCCATCTGAGTGAATATTAGAGACTTGTTAATACTGCTGAACACTTCCATGCCCTCTGCAAGACTGGCTAGTCCTCTCTCTCTGTCTCATTCTTTCAGTATCTCTCTCTCTCTCTCTCTCTCTCTCTCTCTCTCTCTCTCTCTCTCTCTCTCTCTCTCTCCACTCGTCCTGAACCATGTCCTCTAATTTTATCATTCCATCGTTCCTTTGAAGAGAACAGTAACTTCTCCATCTGAAGGGAGAAACTGAGAACAGTGGCTGTGCTGCTGTCCTTTCTCCTGCTCCCTCCTGTCGAGTTTTGTTCCCTGCAGACAGGTTTTGTGCGGTGACATTTCCGCTGGATTTGCATGGTGTTTCCAGGAAGAACAAGCTCCACTTATTGTCCGGCTTTAAGAAGACGAATTACAAAATATACACAAGCATTTTGTACAGACTAGCATAGCAAGACAGCTTGGGATGTAAGCATCGTTTAAAAAAACCATCTTTTTTACATTCAGGAAGAATATCAGGGTAGTAGGCTATAGTTTGGTGGTTAGGGGGTTTGACTTATCACCTAAAAGGCACTTGGTTTGATCCACAATGTCCTCAGTGTATCTGTAAGCATCCTTTTGAGCAATATATCCCCAATCCCTACCCCTTCCCTTGCTCCTGAGTGCCACATATCAACACATTCACCATACATTGCTGTGGATGAAAGCATGGCCTAAATGTCCACGTTATTATGAGTAGTATTAATATTATTGCCTTCACAAATACAACCACACACAGACAATAGCAATAAAAACAAACTTTGCTTTATTCACCGCATCCACTTCCATTATCAGAAGTGTCTCCACGGCACTGAAATCTCCTCACTAACATGCAGTGTGTGTGTGTGTGTGTGTGTGTGTGTGTGTGTGTGTGTGTGTGTGTGTGTGTGATTGTACAAGGTTTCAAACCATCCACACTTCAAAGCAGGCTGGTGTCGAATGACTTTGGTTCTGCCACCCAGCAGTGGAGGCATAGGTGGTGGGCTTCCTGACAACGCCTTGAAGGTGCCATGGAACTGTTGCTGCAGCTCAGTGAGCAGCGGAGCCTGGCAGTGCCTCTAGTCGGAGCCTGGCAGCGCCTCTGGTTTCATCAGTTGCTGGCTGTCAGTGTTGTGGTGCCGGGCGGCGGCAGTGACAGACGGGGCTTCTCTACAGTCCTGTAGTCTATGGCTCCTCCTCTTCCTCTTCCTCCTCCTCCTCCTTCTCTTCCTCTTCATTATCTTTTAGTAATGCTCAGACAATATTTATTTATTATTTATGTTTGGCGAGCTAGCAGAAACTCAAACCCTGCAGCAATGGAGATGGGTTCTACAGTAAAACACCAGTCAAAAGAACCCTCTCATTGGATCGGCTTTCCCCAATCGTGAATTTGAATAAAATTATTTATCTAAATGTATTTGTCGATCAACTCCAATTCAAAAGCTCCAGTCAGATGTCAGAAATGACATCCGGATCGACGGATTGAAAGTCTCTTTGCATCTCCCTCAAGATGGACGGCAAAGATAGGAAAACAAAGTTGGATGACCGAGCATCCAGGCCCAGACTTGAGACCCCTGAAGGTGTCGAGAGAGGCCGTCCTACTGAGTTCACCGCAGAGCCGATGCCGACTGTACTGGGAAAGGGAATGGGAAACATGACAACAAACTGCTATAAATAGTTGATAGAACTGCGCACCACCCCGTTTTGATATACCGATCCATGTCCCACTATCCATGGTGTTAAAGTTATGTGAACAGACGCTTCAGGATAGTCAATGCAGTTTGATGCAACGCTGTTAAAATGTAGAAATTTTGAAGGTAGTTATGAGGGGTCATACGATATCATGCGTAGCTAGTAAAAATAAAACAGGGAATAATTGTCCTAAAGAAATAAATCGAGAGTTAACAGACCTTGAAAAGTAATATAAAAAAAACCTATCCATTTTGTGAAGTTTCCAGCCAGCCTTGCTCTACACTGACTGGAGATATGCTCTGTGATTGGTCGTTAGGGTTAGGAGCAGGGGATTAACAGTCACAACCAACCAATCACAGCAGCTCAGTCCCTCCGGTTGATCCAATCCAGCACCAACCATGGAGTTGAATATCAAATCAGTGTAGATGTGGCCACGACAGGCGCGCGTGTGTGGGTGCTCGGCATTCTCCGTGGGTGCTTAGCATTCTCCGTGGGTGCTCGGGCCCTGAAGCACATGGTATCGGCGCCTTTGCGGGGTTGACGGGGTTAAGGAAAAGTAGTGAGGAAAGGACTTCGGATGTATGTTTTTGACTATTCGAATACAGCCAATGACAATTCCTCTTGAACCTACACTAGTCTTTTCAATGTAACGTATCACCATCACACAGAGGAGTGTGTGGTCTGCATCTCCTTAGATGCAGAAAAGTCATTCGGTCACACAGAACGGAAATTCATGTGAGCCACCTTAAACCATTTTGGCTTTGGAAATACGTTTATCAATTGGATTAATATCCTCTACACAACCCCAAGCCTCCATTATTACCAACAGTAAGATAGGGCTGCCGTTCTTCTTACATAGAGGTCTACATCAAGGCTGTTCTTGCTCACAGTATTTATTTAATTTATGCACTGTTGTGCTTGCTTGTCAAATTAGAGCAAACCCAGACTATAATCCTATGCAAATGCATGACACAACCCACCACCTGATACTTTTAGTGGATGACATAACATTGTATTAATTTGCTTTAATTGAACGTTATGGATGCCTTTCAGTGTATTACACTATTATTGGGAAAAGAGCAAATTACTTCCAATATTGGATAAGGTAGATTTCATTTACACACCATGCCCAAGATGTGTGTGAATAATCAAATTAAAAGTTTAGGTATTATTGAGATGCAGAATACTCGGAAAGTAAATGTTGAACCATAATAAAACACTTGCACCATAATATTGAATTATGGAATACCAATCTAGTTGACCACAGTAATGCCATGGAAATGGGTACGCTAGATAGAGATTCCTGTACATTTATTTGGAGTAATACGTGGGCCGGGATATACAGTATTAAAATAAATTGATGTCAGGATATGTTAAAAGGTGGTTTTGGACCCTCTCAATTTCAACTTTACTATTGGCTGCAAACTTCAGAATTGTGTCCCTCTGGCTCAAACGTCTATCAGCAGACCCCTCTAATAACTACAGGTTCCTGGCTTCAGATCGAGCAGGCACACCTTCCTGCACCTTTAAACAATCCTGTCACGGTCAAAATAGTTATCATACATACGTAACCAGCTCTGCCACTTTTAACTCGTTCAGAAGATAGAAGCTAATTTGATCTTTTCCTAATCCTCCAGGTTTGGATTCAAATTTTCTTTTCCCATCTGGAAAGATTAACACGCTTTTGTTTTTAGCTATCTCCAAATAAGACATTATATTCGGACTCTCTTACCACATTATGAAAACATACCTGAAAATACCATACTCAACAGCCTTGTTCACCATAATGCCGACTGTAAGACAATATCTTGTCCATATCAAAGCTTGCAGGCCCATGTCTGATGCTAAATGAAGCAACGTTTGGGTAGACGAGCTGGGTAGCTGATACCACTGACGCTACATAGAGCAGTATCAACTCTTAGAATGAATGTTAGACATTGACTTGTGCAATTTAAGGCTGTACATAGACTCTGTTACACATAATCAAGGCTCTCCCGGAGCCCCCCGGGTGGATCAGTGTAAAGAGGATACAGCCTTTAGCTCCTTCTGATCTCTTATATTTTACGAGATATCGTCGTCAAACTCAACTGTTCAGAGTTCACCTGGTTCACCTCGTGGGTATGTGTCTTGGCATGTGGTTGCACAACAGACACATATATGAGAATAAAGTATAAAATTGAGAATTCTAGTGCCGTTCTCGAAAGCACCACAGTGTTGCCACGGTGACATTTAGTCGAGCGGGAAATCACTGTCAACGCCAGCCGTTAGCTCTGTAAGCGCCGAGCGCACTCTGCATGGGTCTCACTTTCTATGCTCTTTTGGTCTGTTTTTCTCGGAACGTTTTTTTTCTCCGTGACGATCGCGTAAGTCCTTTAATCGGATATTAAAGTGCTCCGTTTCAATGAGACGGCTCAATTTAATCGGTAATTACGGCACAGAAACGCCTGCCGCTTTGTGTCTTTGTGTCTTTGTATTTCGCCTCGACGGGTCGCAAGCAAAAAAGGTCGCGGACACATTTTTGTAAAACACAACAGACGGTGATCATTAGAGAGAGCGTGATTTAGCAATGTGAAGTGAGTTCACCGCTGTCGCTGGCAGGGATCCGCCGCAAAACCTTCACACTTCTGTCACACACACACACACACACTCCCACACACACACACACACACACACACACACAGACACACACACACAGACACGCCAGTACACATGAACACAAACACCCTCAACCAATTTATACAAATTTTCTCTAAACCAGTAAGACGATACAGGCTAAGAAACAATAATTATGCAAAACCATAACATTCCTCTCGGTGTGTTTTAGAGGAAATAAATGAGAGAGAGAGAGAGAGAGAGAGAGAGAGAGAGAGAGGGAGGGAGAGAGAGAGAAGGAGAGGATGTGATGGAGTAGAGAGAGCGAGGGTGAGAGAGAGAGAGGATGAGATGGAGTAGAGAGAGCGAGGGTGTGCGAGAGAGAGAGGATGAGATGGAGTAGAGAGAGCGAGGGTGAGCGAGTAAGGGGCAGAAACCTTTTCTTAACTGCGGTAACTCCAGCCTTAGGGAGGAGAAGAAATGAATTCCAGCGTCGACCATTTGTCATGTACCCCCCCTCACCACCGTACCCATCCCCTCTGCGCACCGCAGCCCATCTAACGTTTCACCACACACACACACACACACACACACACGCTCACACACACACGCGCTCACACACACATGCGCTCACACACACACACACACGCACACGCACACACACACACACACACACACACGGGTCTCCTCTCTGTTTCTCTTCCTTGCTCTTTCTCACTCACATGTACATGCTCCAAACACACAAATAAACACACACACACACACACACCGGCACGTATACAAACACACACACACCACACACATACACACACACACACACACACACACGTGCGCTCCCCTGCGGTGACATGCCAATGTCAAGATGCTAATGAAGCCCTGCATCTTAACACTTAACAAGACGCAAGCTCACTCAAAACCGTGCCACAGACTAACATTCCGTATCCTCTTATAATAATAACCATAATCCCAAATCATGCGGAGTCAGAATGTAATTACGCCCGTGTGTGTATGCATGGGGGGGCAGGGGTGAGATGCTCGTGAAGTCAAGTGTGTAAAGAAACAGCGTTCATCTGCTTCGGTGTAATGCAGTATGTGTCTTCAGAATGGAAGAGCAGTTTTCTGTTGTGTGGTTGCTGTGAAACTCTTGCTTGAAATGCAGCTTGCGTCCGAATTTTTCGGATGCTACCGTCGCGCTTTTGACAGAGTCCCGTATGTTTTCTGGCGCCGGATGTACAGTATATATTCAGAGGGAAGGAGAAACCAAGAGAGTGAAAACAAGAGACAGAGGGAACCTTACTATCTACTTTTCAATTGAAATCACAGAAACAACAGAAAAATGTAACCGTGTGTTTTTTGTCTGTGAATTTCCCCCCTATCTTGGTCATATTCCTCCCATATCAGGCTTATAGTGCATTTATAGATTCTATAAAATCTATATCATTATCTTATTGCAAAATAAGAGATGTGGACATCAAAAATCCTCGAGTTATATGGATTGGAAATCTATGAATGCACTATTCTAATATGATAGGTGATGATGGGTATGTGGCAAGATATGGCTAGATGATAGCGCTGAGCCTACATCAAGCCTCCTGCTATACTGCTTACAGAAACTAATTATTTCTCACTAATGGGAAAACATTATCGGATTCTTATGCTACTGCTTCTGAAAGCGAATGGATATTGGAGGTCCAGAGGCCAACTATCGTATGATATAGGATATTATACACATATCTGAGCCTTGTGTATACACTGAAGAGAATCCACACGCATACAAATACATTAGATGATTACAGTCACGCTCCATGTTCAAACTATTAAGTTGTACTATCACACATGATCCCAGTTTTGTGTTGGAAGTGGGTGCTGCGCAGACTCTCTGCTTCTTGGGCTATTATGACTCCAATCCTGTCGCCCAGAAACCTACAGTTCTTTATGTCTATGTGGACCAATATAAATTCCTTGTACGTTCACAGTTCAGAATGGGAAATTCGTCACGTTTGTGTTTGCTGAGGATGTGTATGTGTGTGTGTCTCTGTGTGTGTGTGTGTGTTTCTGTGTGTGTGTGTGTCTCTGTGTGTGTATGTTTGTGTGTGTGTTTGTGTACCACCTCCATGTTTCCATCCCCCCCTGCACTTCTAATTGAGCCTCTGAAGGTCTCTGCGGCCTGTAGAGCAATCAACCTCAATGGTTCCTCGATGATTACTCATGACCGCCGCATATCGCTGCCAATCTATACAGAAAATGCGCCTGCCGGGCCGCCAGCCCCCGCGTCTCAGAGTATCGACCCTGAGCCCGATGCAGCGCACCGATCACTCCCGCCCGAGAAAAGATGTATCAATCCAGGCGATCTTTATCAAGCCACAAAGCCATAAAGTCGATACGTGAGACTTAACCGAGCCCTGCGGCCGACCGCTCGGGGGCCAGGGTCGCACTACGACGGGACTACGGAGGGTAAATGCGAGAATGACGCGCTTCTGGAACCCGGCGGTGTTGGCGGTGGACGGTTATGGTGTGTGGTGCGCTGTGGTGGATACACACCGCAAGTTATATTTGTTTAATTTGTTCACAGTCAGAAAGTGAGGAACATCTGATTGAAAATAAAACATGTTTTCAAAGTCATTAGAACTGTAATGGTTTTATTAAGTACTCGGTATCGGTATTCGGTATCGGCAAGTACCCAAATGTAAGTACTTGTACTTGTACTCGGTCTGAAAAAAAGTGGTATCGGTGCATCCCTACTATATATTATTATGTATTGTATACCCTAAAAACATTGCTCTCTCTACCATGAAAATGGAATTAATTCAGACACAAAAGAAAACTGTCTCGGCCACGCGCGTCTCGCACTGTCCGAAGCGGTGAAATAATGTCGGCGAAACGTAAGGGTACTGGCGATGACGGCTCATCAGCAGCCAAAAAGCGGACTTACTTAGATAGCTACATAGGTTTAGGTTTTATGGAGGGAACAGACAAAACTCGACCAGAGTGCGTGATATGCGGAGAAAGGTTAGCTAATGATAGCATGAAGCTGAGCAAGATGAAGAGGCACCGAGACACTAAACACCCTGAGACGGTAAACAGAGACCTGGACTTTTTTTTTTCGGAAAAAAGAGCTGGCTTTGGGAAACAGACTGATAGATATCCGAACCGCGTTCGTCAGGGCTGGGAGTGAGATGCAGAAGGCCACAGAGGCGTCTTTTGAGTGTTCGCTTTTAATAGCCAAGGCTAAGAAAGCTCACAACGTCGGCGAGCAGCTAATCAAACCAGCCTGCATTAAAATGGTTGAGAAACTGTGCGGCCCGCAGGTGGCAGCTAAACTAAAAACTGTCCCGTTATCCAACAACACTGTGGAAGAAAGAATTGATAAAATGGCAAGTGACTGTGAGAAGCAACTTATTGAAAAGCTTAGAAAAGGTCCATTTGCCATACAACTGGACGAAAATACAACTGTAGCGGACGAGGCTGTGCTTATCGTATACGTGCAGTATATTGATGGTGAAGATTTTAAGCAGGACATTCTTATGTCGGTCAATCTTACCACCACAACCAGGGGCCAGAATATATTTGCCGCAGTTGATACTTACCTCTCAACCCACGATCTTCCCTACGGAAACTTAGTCGCTTGCTGTACAGACGGAGCAGCCTCGATGATGGGGACAAATAAGGGATTCAACAGCCGCTTGAAGGAAAAGGCTCCAGAATGCGCAATCTTTCACTGCATGATACATCTCCAAGCCCTGGCCAGTAAAAAAACTGTCCGATGACCTCAGTGAAACACTAGCAACATAAAAAGTTGCCCCACCAACAAGTGTCGTATAGGAAGCGTTGCAGAACTATGTGAAAATGAAGCGCACCAAACTCTCCTTCTGCACACAGAGGTGCGCTGGTTATCGCGCGGCTGCGTGCTTGTGCGCTTTATGGAACTGCAACAACAAATTGAAGAGTTCCTGCAAACTCGTAACCTCACACTGGCAGAACAAATGACATCTGGTCATTTTGGATTAAAACAGCATACCTGGCTGACATATTCAGTCTGTATAATGAGACGAACAAGCGTTTGCAGGGCGCGGAGTCCAACATATTGCAATGCAAAGAGGCGCTGGATGCTTTTGCGCGCAAGCTGGAGTACAGGGTCGGAAAAATGGAAAGAGGGGAGCTGCAACAGTTTCCACTACTGATGAAGCAGTCCGGGGGCACTGTACCCATGCCTTTACGTCGCGAGTTCACCAGCCACATGAACTTAGTTAAAATCACGATTTGCTGAAACAGATCAGTATGTCTCCAAGGAGTGGTGGGTTTTGGATCCATTCATGGCCAAAGTCGAGGATGTGGAATACCTGAACTGCGAGGATGAACTTGCTGACCTCCAGGCTGATTCACTGTCAAGGAAATACTTCCAGGATCAAGGATTTAAGAAGTTTTGGATTGTCAGAGGACTGTGCATCGCTCCCAGGCTCGCACTACATGCCACGACCAGGATCATTCTCCCGTTTACTACGACATATCTGTCAGAAACAGCCTTCAGCGCACTTGTCGTCATCAAAACAAAAGCACGCAACAAACTGGACATTCACAACGACGTACGACTAGCTGTCACTCACATTACACCTAACATCCCATCCCTGGTTACGAGCATGCAAGCCCAAGGTTCTCATTAAAACAGCAAATGAAAGGTTATGAAAAGCTGCTTGTGGTTATGCTCTTATGAAAAGGGTTTTTGAATGCACTAAAAATAATAAAATGAAGAGCATTAAATGTGGTAGGGCTTTGCCATAAACAGGAATACATTTATAAATGTGAAACAAACAAATACAGGTAGATGCTGTAAATGCAATTGAATTGAAATTGAATGCACTTGTTATTGTTATGGTTATAAAATGCTGGTTATGCTGTAGTTGTGCACTTATGAAAAAAAAAGTAAATGCAGTGATGATATGATATGGGGGGGATTGTAAAGTTCGACCAGCTAATAAATGCATGGAAAAAATATGCTTCTTTTATGTAGGGGGGGGGGCTCAGATTGGATCAGGTTTGAGTCAGGGGGGCTCTGAGAAAAAAGGTTGGGAACCCCTGCTCTAAAGGTTAGCAGAAGAGTCACGGTAAAGGCTTTACAAAATGGAGGGAAAAAATAGGTTTGTAGGAAATTAACCGACAAAACAAAGCAAAAGAGCAAAGCCTTTGTGTTTCAGGTCTGGTGTTGAGATTCTCATCGTTGCTGTTTTCTAAGAACCTCATAGAATGTAAAGGGAATGTGGAAAAAATAATGTAGCCTACTCAACCATTGGAGGGAAAATTTAAAACAAAATTATTTGTACACATGAGCAAAATAAACCAGCTATGGTGATTTGGGACATGAACAAGGTATTGACTACAAGTCTCAGCATCTGTCCCACTGCACATGGGTACGCCAGGAAGTCCTCAGCGATGGATTCTCAGCAATCAGCACAGCACCAGTCTGTCCGTGATTCCGCTTTGAATCCACCGGGCTTTCTACTGGTCGTTAGCAGGTTATTAGTTACTCACGTAGGCCTATTGCTTTCCTTCTATCACTCCAGCCTCCAGCCACAGGTCCCTTCAAGTACAGAATACACCAGAACCCGCTCCCCTCCAGGGAGGAGTGCACCACTGATTACGACGGAAGACCGCTGCCGGATATTATGGATGCGGGACAGTAAATAGGCCGCTGTTTGATTTGGCAAGAAAGAAAACCCACAACTATGTTTCAAACTTTGAAGAAACAGAGGATAGAGACACACCAGACAGATGCCAGCATCCATCCCCGAGAGAATGGCTTATTTTTCATTACGTTTCCATAATTTTTTTCCTCCTCTTTTGGTGTGTTTGTTTGTCCACAGCTGCTCTAAACGTGTGCAGCGAGCGCAAGGTAAATACGATCCGAGAGCGGTTGCTCCTCTCCAGTGCGCCGGGGGCCTCGGGAGGCCGGTACTCGCGCTCGCAAGCCTCCACGTTGTCTTGTCGTCGTATAGGAAGGCGAGGAGAATGCCAGGGAATCGATAACAGAGCTTCTCGAGCGTCTTTGATGGTTTTTTGCTTGGGAGGACGCCCGGCGCTTAGACCGAGATGCTGCTTCTGCCTGTAGCTCCGGGGTGTTTTGATTTTAAAAAAGAAAAAAGAGAAAAGAAACGAAAAGGAAAAACACCAACACCATAAACTTAGAAAATAGTTAGTTGAAGCCCTGTGTTTCACGCACACACACACACACCTCGCCGCCGTGTAGAAAGGAATCAAGCAGGAGAGGAGCCTTTAAAACCAAAATGTGAAAACTTCTATTTCTGACTTCTCATACAACTATTTTATTTCTCTATGCTATATCTTACGATGCCACCAGGTATTTAACACACACACACACACAAGGAAGATTTAAAGATATAGAAGATATAGAAATCACCAGCAACATCAACAACAACGACAACAACAAAAACGGTATTCAGTAAAACTCACTGGACGTACAAAATGTCTATTATTTGTCGAACGATCTTTTTGTCTATTAGCGGTCGAGCGTCAGATTTTAATTTAGCACGTAGCACTGAAGCGTTCGCCATTAAATTCCAGAATTAATGCACCAGGGAAGCTGCGATCGGGGACCCATGCAACGACGAGGATGCTGCAGGATACGCTAGTCCGGGGGTACAAAAGGTGCTCTATGGATGTTGCGCAGCCTGAGACGATCTCTTGTCGCCATTGCTTCTTGACGCCTGCTTGTCCGTGCCCCTACTGACATCCATTGAGAGAGCCCTCATCAACCTCCAATAGCAGCTCAGCTCATGAAGTCCTCCCTTCCCTGTGGCAATCAATGCATCCGCTCATAAAAGCTTGTATTAAAACCCTCTCGGTGTTATGGGACACGGTCGTTTGCGGGTTCTTTTTTGTGTGTGTGTGCTTTGTGAACTGAACGCCGCTTTGCTGCATTCAGTGAAAGGCTTTGAACCAGAAAACTAAGGAAAAAACCACTGACGCAATGCAAATAGGATGACGCGGCTCGTATAGCGGCACAAGACTCGGGGAACACAAAACACTGGGCCAAACCAGACGGGACACACAGCCACTTGAGGGAGTGAACAGATTTCTGAACAGAGCTGTTTCCCTTGAAATGTTGATTCTGGCCTACCCACTCACAGTGCTATCATCATATGAAGAAGACACTCCAAGTTTGGCTCGCCAGTTGGTGAATGATGAAATATGAGTGGAGCATGTGTATAGTGGAGGATAGGATAGGATAGGATAGGATCGCACAATGTATGCAAGGGTTAATTCACCACGAGCTGAGCTCTTATAGAAAAGTAATGCACGACGTGGGGCAAAGAATGGGTTTGCCTCCGCAAAGTGCATTATTTAGTTGTGAATTATCCCACGGCCACTTGTGAGTTGCGAATTGGTACATTATATGGGGGTAGATTCATATATTTGGGTAATTATGGCAATTCTGTAAAAACAATATGGAATGTTTATGTCACATCATCTTTACAAATTCCATTTGCTTCCGATTCTGTGGAGAATAATGCCCACCACTCATCACTAGAACTTTCCCCGGCAGTGGTATGAAGGACTTCATAGTATAGCCGAGTTTACTATATAATAGCATCGCATACTGTTGACTGCCAAACAAGTCTCTTTTGGAAAAGAGGTCCTTAGACATGTTCAAGTAAAATAAAGTAAAATACATACGCAAATAGCATAGTATAGTACAGAAATAGTACTTGCAACATAGTATCATATAGTATAGCCTAGAGATTGTCGAGTATACAAATAGCATAGTATCATATAGAATTGTATAGTACAGATAGTAGTATAGGATATAAATAGTATAGTATAGTATAGTATAATATAGTATAGAGATAGTATAGCATAATGAATTATAATACTGCACGATATCACCGGTGTTAGCATCTAGTTTGCACATGCCTGTGTAACATTGAGGTTCATTTCTGTCATTCACAGTCACAGACATAACACAGCGACCTCCCTGCTAGTGCTGTCAGGGTGGACTGTGGGATGTGGGAATGAGGTGTGACACGGCAGGAGTCTCAAGATTTACTCAAGATATGACACTTCTGCTGAACAATCCTTCTCTTCCACCCACTTTCCTCTCATTGTTTGAGTTTTTTATCGCGACTGTGTGTGTGTGTGTGTGTGTCTCCATGACATGTTCACTGCTGATCAAGAAAAAGCATGGGACGATGCTCAGTCACGCCCTTACTTACTAACAGAGGGTGTTCTTCTTACAAAAAGGGTTTTCAAAGTAAGCCTTACTTTGAAAATGCTTCATAGGACCGGCCACTCTACGCTAGTCTTTAATTAGGAATTCATTAGAACGGGCGGCGATAGGGGAGGAAGATCCATCGTTCATAAAGGTTTAGGTTTACCGCAGCCAGGGGTGGCCCTACTGCTGGGTAGAGTGAGGGCCAGGGGCTCACCTGGTGGCCCCCCTCCCACCCACCCACCCAAACCACCACCGGCACCACCTGATGGCCTATCTATCAGCCCTGCCTCCCTGAGAGATAGGCCTGCCAAGACATCCACTATCTCACCGCAGGGGGGGCTTGCCGGGATGAATAATAGAATAAGCAGTGTGGTGTGGTGGTGAGGGGTCTCTGTACCGCAATAGAAAGAGAATCTGCTGTCTCTGCCGACCCCCTATCCCCCTCACAGCAGGAGGTAAGAGGTAGGGATGGCGGCTCTGGGGTGAATGATGAGCCGTTTTTTGTCGGGGCTGAGGAGGCGTTTTTTTTCCAATTGAATCGGTCCATACGTGCAGACCTGCAGTAGCTCCTCAACAGCATCCACAGGCAGCGTTGGAACAGAGCAGGCGCACCAGGGTTAGCCTGAACACACGCTGGCTAACAGGGAGAGCGGTAGCAACAAGAGGTACACGACCCAAACGCAGACCACGGCAGAAAGCAGAAGATTAAAAATACATGTCAAAAAAGGCATGTAACGCGAAAACAGGAAACTCAACCAAAACTATAAGAAGACGCAACGTGTAACCGAGACAATGAACCGACAAATGAACAAAGGAAGTGGAGCGATGTACACTGAACAAAAATATAAACGCAACACTTTTGTTTTAGCTCAAATTTTTCATGAGTTGAAAGCAAAGATCAAAGACTTTTTTTATGTACACAAAAGGCCTATTTCTCTAAAATGTTGCTTGTCACGTTGAGAAATGTTGCTCACACTCATCTCCAGTCCGCTCATACATAAATCCCAATTAGCGTTATTGTTGACATGATGATCGGTTGTTTTGGTGAACAACCGAATGCTGCGTCACTTAAATGTTCCTGCCACAAGGAATTGTGGGAGGCCACTATATCCTTTCCTTTGATAAAGGAAGGTCCATTGTATCCTATGCTAAAGGAGGTATTAAAGGAAGCATTGAAGCTCCTTTCCTTAGCATTTAGAGAATACAGCCCTCATCGCGGCTGCCACTTAGGTACTTCAGGCTCATTCACTCAGTAAGTAAACTTCCTAAGAAAAAAATATTATTTGAACACAGCCAGGGACAGGGGCACAGTCCTGCCGTTTTTTAGGATGAGGGCATGAAAGTAAGTATCTGTCTCAGATGAGACTTTATTCTTCCCCCAAGGGGGAATTTGGTAGACTGTATATACAGTATACTGAGAAACAAAAAGAAAATTGAAATACCCACATTGAAAAGATATACTGGGTATACAATTTATTAAGGTAGAGCCATGGCCTCACAAACACACACACAAACACACATACACACACACACACACACCCGAATATGAAAGCACTAAAAGTAATAGAAAATACCATTCATTCTGTTGTGTTCACCCGGGATTTCAATACAAAGTATGCTGGCAGCTGCTAATGTGATGTAATTTCCTGTTATTTCATGTGAAAATTCAAGCCAATCATTTTGCCTGCATTGAGGCGACACAAAGCACTGCTTTGATGAGCGCGCGTCAAACTAAAACAAATGAAGCCATTTAGCCGTAACGATCGTCCAAGCAGCTATTCTTGAACACCGCAATCGCCTCTGCAATTTATTTATTTTTCCTTTTCCCAATCCCCACCTGAGTTCCTCTGTTGTGACTTTTCGGTTGAGAGTCTGTCACTTGATGAATTATGCAGCCGCTGTCCACACAAAATTGACCCAAAAGATGAGAAGCCGTCTCTCCGGCTCCAAATTGTGTCTGAAAATACATTAAAACCAATGCAGAGGCACGCTACACAGGGTGTGTGTGTGTGTGTGTGTGTGTGTGTGTGCATGCTTGGGAGTGTGTGAGAGTGTGTGTGCATGTGTGTGTGTGTGCATGCACGTCCACAGGTAATCAAAGAGCCTTCGTCCCATGCTTAACCCAGGCCCCATACTTCTGGTTCTGCATAGCAAATAATACAAACAAACCTACTGATAATTCCCCGGTTGGGTCTGTAGACGTCTCGGTGGGCGAGAGAGGATTAGTTCTCAGGGGAGTCAGACTAGTCCGCGGCTCTTTAAGGAGTTCTTGGTATAAGCTTAGGCTGGGATCAGACTGAAACAAATTTCAGCGTTATCGGGAATTACTGTGAGAGCGCGGAACGTCAGATGGGGCTGTCGTTACCCTGTCGTGCAACGTTCCAAAAGCTGTACAAGGAACTACCACCCACTGGATGTAAAGACCGAATTTTTTTTCAACCATTGTCATATTGTCTGAGGACTCCTCAGAAGTTGTGCGACGCCAGCCTCACCTGGCCCGACTAAAATGTTGCGTAGTCTTTTCATTTACATTTGGCAGATGCTTTTATCCAAACCAATTTACAAAGAGTACATTTGTTGAACAAGACAGCAATGTATCGCTGTGGTCCATAAAGATATGTATGACATGAAGAGAAGCTCAGTCTTGTCTAGGTCGAGCTTCATGTGATCGGCAGTCGTCCATTTGTGATTGGCAGTTGTCCATCAGCCGGGCATTTAGAGATGCCTGTTGCAATTTGGGTGTCAGAGTAGGGGGAGGAAAGGAACAGTTGGGTGTTATCTGAATAGTATTGATAGGAGAAGTCGTGGGATGTAATTACAGAGCTTAGAGATCTAGTGTATAAGGAGAACAGAAGAGGTCCTAGTACTGAGCCTTGAGGTTGATTAAATATACATGGATATGCAATGGAAAGTAATCTACAAAAGGAAGTGCGTGTTTCTTGTTGAAATATTTGTATTAATTAAAAGCATCATGGCTGCTCCTGCACTGATTTTGAAAGGTTTTTGTGATGTTGACATTAATAACTTCCATACATACATTGCAAAACCTTATCACACCTTAACTATCCATTAAAACCAACCAGAATATCAAAGCACTATAATAACAAATCTATAATAACAAACCTTTCAAAATCTGACCTCATAGACAAGCATCTTATCACTCCCTTGCTCCCAGTGGCCGATTCCAAACCGTTAATTATCGTATTCGTTCTGTAAGCGGCTATCTCTGGAAAATCTCTAAGTAATCAAAATGTTAAGTAACTGCTCTCTATCTCCAGTTTTGGCAGCGGGACATGAAAGTGTTCGTTCAACAAAGACGATGGGAGCTGTGAAATGAAATCATGACAGATAATCTCAGATCAAGGTTTGAACTTGATCTGGGTTTCAAAAGTACACTTTGTCAGTATTGCATCACATCTCGTGAAACACCTTTCACAAGGGTTTCATTAAAAGCAACAGCTTCTGCCTTTTAACAGTAGCATTTCTTAGCATGAAGGAAAACAAAACAACGTGCTTAAAAGGATCACCGATTTGCAACCTTACCTCTATCTAGCTACATTAGCGATAGAGTGTAATGGCGTCATCCAGCAGACACAAGTAGCAGGGAGATCTGGGTACAGGCAACGTGAAGGACAGGTAAACATTGTTCATTTGCATAATACCACCCACATTCAAAGGATACAAATCCAATTGAAAATCATCCAAGTTCCCCTTTAATTCGTTTTTTTATGGGAAATGGCTAACATAACGCTCACTATTCTCTCACACGCATACATGTTCCATATTCTCCTAAACACATATAAACACATTAAAGCAATGCTCCACGCCATGCTCACATGGCTTCTTTCTGGCTCTCCAACGGCAGGACACAGGCAGGATGGTGAGTGAGGTGAGTTTATTGCAGAGATTGTAGACATGCAGAATGAACTGATAGTGCATATGGTACATACAGTAGGTGTCACTCTCCTGGGTGTATGTGTGTTTTGATGGCTGGTTTAACCTGTGGGCCTTGACTAGGCAATGCACCAGAGGTGTGCAGCCCCACCAAGCCCCAGACTAATCAGCCAGGGCCAGGTAAGGCTGCTTAAACTAGCCATCAAACATGCACACACACACACACACACACACGCACACACACACACACACACTACACACACAATACACACATATGTACTCTAGAATGTACTCTAGAATTATCATATGACTCTATATTTATCATAAATAAACACATATACACTGTAGAATTCTCAGCGATAAACACATGTGTAATCCATCATTCCCATACATACACATGTAACACATGCAACACAAATGGTATGAACACAGGATGACAGTACATTGTGTGGAAGATATAATATGATTTTCCATACCAAGTTTTCAAATATATTTTCATTGTCATCTCAAAAGGCAAAGTGATTCATACACAGGAGTGAAAAGTGAAAGAAACATGGAAATAGAGGAGAAAAGGGAGTTCAAATCGTTGGTTTCAAGTATGAACCACAATATGTCCTGTGTGATTCCATAAAAGAGAATGAATATCCACGGTTTTCAAAAAGGAGGAGAACTGATACTCAAGAGTTTGTGTAAAAGATAAACATGTTGACATACCGCGTTGATTACATTTGATCTTATTTTGCTCTTAGTGTTAATTGTCAAGAGGAAATATACTGTACATCAATATGGAACAGTTTGCTTTTGGTTTTTGGACACTCTTCTTGAAGACACTTAAAAATAACTTTCATTAAATAACATACTGAACATGTATGTCACGTTTTCTAACATGTTTGTGTACTTGTCTGCGAAGAACAAAATGTTAATCTATCTATGATTCACATAAAGTGGTAGAATATAAACAAGGATATATACATTTACTGTCTACAAAAAGACCCGACCCATTTCCTTTTAACCTTGAAATTCCAAGAGCACAAATACAAGTATATTTCATTTCAGAAAACGTAGAGATAAGATGAGATAAGATAAGATAAAACTTTATTCATCGCAAAGGAAATTCTTGTGCCAGAGGTTGCATAGCAATAGAATAATAAACAATAGACAAATAAACAATAGAATAATAAAAAAATAAAATAATACATTTACAAATTTACAGTGAATCTAAGCCTAAGTATAAAAATATAAAAATATTACAAATATTACGAGAGTACGAGTACTCATTTACACCCAGCTCGTCACACACGTACACCTGCAACATGGAAACTTGCTACAATACACCTCGCTCCGGCCATGCTTGTTAAACCCGCTCTATACTGAATAATTGATTGCAGATTTTTATTGAGTAACTACATCTCATAAATCATCCCAGCGCTCTTTTGATAGAGCTTCATTAATCATGCAAGTTGTCCGGGGGTCAGAGGCCCATAAAGGAAACACCCAGCCGGGTCTTAACTATCACCATAATTACCGCAAACCTGATAATATTGTTAACGATGGAAAAATCGGCAAATCACACAATATTCCGTTTTTTTATGTTTTCAGGCAAAATGTTTCAGACTTCCGGGGGCTTATCAGCATCAGCCCTTGGAGCCTTCCCACAGGAAGTCGATAACGAATCGGTGCCAGGTCAGCTCTGTGTAACAGGATGGATTGTACTATGGATTATTAATCTGAAGGCAAATGCGGTGGCAGCAGCACATCTTCAACCTGAGCCTGAGCACGACGATCGTCCCTGTCCTGTGGAAAACATCATGCCTGGTTCTTGTCCACAAGAAAAAGACACGCAAGCAGCCACAGTGACTACAGACCTGTGGCCTTGACCTCACATGTGATGAAGTCGCTGGAGAGGCTAGTCCTGAAGCACATCCGTGCAGTAGTCGAACCATCACTGGACCCTCTGCAGTTTGCCTACCTGCCCCGCATTGGAGTGGAAGACCCATCATCAACCTGCTGCACAGGGTTTATTCTCACCTGGAGGAGGCAGGCAGCGTTGTGAGAGTCACATTCTTCGACTTCTCGAGCGCTTTCAACACCATAAAGCCTGCCCTGCTTGGGACTAAGCTACTGGACATGCAGGTGGACGCTCCACTAGTGGCCTGGATCACTAACTACCTCACAGGTCGGCCACAGCATGTGAGGCTGCAGAGCAACATGTCGGACACTATAGTGAGCAACACGGGAGCACCTCAGGGGACAGTCATGTCCCCCTTCCTGTTCACACTCTACACCTCAGACTTCAGATACAGCTCACAGTCCTGCCACCTGCAGAAGTTTTCGGATGACTCTGCCATTGAGGGCTGTATCAGAAAGGGGCAGGAATCTGAGTACAGGAGTGTGGTGGACAGTTTGGACTAAATCACCTGCAACTCAACATCTCTAAGACTAAGGAGTTGGTGGTGGATTTCAGGAAGCAACCTACTCACCCGAAACCGGTCAGCATCAGGGGGACCGAGGTGGACATTGTCGGGGAATATAAGTACCTGGGTGTTCACATGGACAATAAAATGGACTGGACTAAAAACACAGAGGCCCTGTATAAGAAAGGTCAGAGTCGCCTGTATTTCCTACGGAGACTCAGATCTTTCAACATCTGCAGAACCATGCTGCAGATGTTCTATCACTCTGTGGTGGCCAGCGTCATCTTCTACGCTGTTGTGTGCTGGGGCAGCAGGGTGAAGGCAGCCGACGCTAACAAACTCAATAAGCTCATCAGGAAAGCCGGTTCTGTCCTGGGAGTGGAATTGGAGTCTTTGGTGGAGGTCTCGGAGAGGAGGATGCTGAGTAAACTACTCAGTATTATGGACGCCTCCCATCCCCTGCACGCCACACTGGAGTCATACCAGAGCACCTTCAGCCGTAGACTGAGATTACCGAGGTGCACCACAGAATGCCACAGGAGGTCCTTTCTGCCTGTGGCCATCAAACTCTATAACTCCTCCCCCCTCTGTGGGAAGGACAGTTTAAATACAAGACAATGAACACAGCAATATAATGTGCAATATTACCTCTCAACATCATGTGCACTTTCCTCAGTATTACGTGCAATATTAATATTACTGTCCAACATCATGTGCAATACTCTATCATGTGCTATATTATTATTATTATTATTATTATTATCATGTTGTCTATAAATATTATCTATAACACTACCTCTCATCTCCTCTCATCATCATCAATATTCTTAATGTCATGTCCAATAATATTACACTTCAATTATTCCAAATTGTTTTCACCGTCGGAATATCTTATCTTGCCTACATATTGTATATTTTAACTGTAAATTTGTAAATCCGTTAGTTTATTTGTATTATTCTGTTGTTTTCCATATTGTTTTATTGTACTATATTGCTATGCAGCCTGACACAAAAATTTCCTTCGGGATGAATAAAGTTCTATTCTATTCTATTCTATTCTTTTTAATCTTTCAACATCATAGTCCCCATCATACTGGCGGACAAGCTGATTGAGCTGGGATTGAACACACCCCTGTGCGCCTGGATCCTGGACTTCCTTACCGCCAGGCCCCAGGTCGTCAGGGTGGGCAAACACACCTCCAGACCCCTCAACCTGAACACAGGATCCCCCCAGGGTTGCGTTCTCAGCCCCCTATTGTACTCCCTGTACTATACATGACTGTGTAAATTGTGAAGTGACAATAAAATACTTGAAACTTGAAACTTGAAACTGCATCGTCAAGTTTGCGGATGACACAGTGGTGGTGGGCCTGATCTCCGGTAACGATGAGAAGGCCTACCTAGATGAAGTTGCTAACCTGTCACTCTGGTGCCAGGACAATTGCCTCATGCTGAATGTCTCCAAAACTAAGGAGCTGATTGGAGGACACAATAACATCAGAGGACCTATACCACTGGGGATTAATGGGACTGCTGTGCAGAGGGTAAGCAGCTACAGGTACCTTGGAGTCCACATCACAGAGGATCTGACTTGGACTACACACATTGACACTCTGGTGAGGAAGGCGAAGCAGCACCTCTACCACCTCAGGCAGCTGAGGAAGTTTTAAGTCTCCCGGAGGATCCTTCAGACCTTCTACACTGGTGTGGTGGAGAAGCCTGACAGGAAGCATCACTGCCTGGTTCGGCAACAGCTCCTCTCAACACAGGAGGGCTCTGCAGAGGATAGGATAGTGTGATGGAAATATAGCATATTGACCATTTACAAGCAACATGCCTTCATCTGCATATCATTGAGAGGACCCCTACTGTGAACAGCCACTGGCAGAAGGCATTGAGATGATTGGTCGATAGAGGACCCCTACTGTGAACCACTGGCAGAAGGCATTCAGATGATTGGTCGATAGCTTCAATACTTGAAACAGGAAGACCTTTGATGTCAATTTCAAAGGATCTAGTAATGTTAATGCAAGAAACTATGTGTTGCTGTGATTGGAGCGTTCGTTTCAAGTGTTGCTGTGATTGGAGCATCTGTTTTAAGTAACCCCTGTTGTGTTTGTCCTGTTGTCACTTTAATGAAACCTTGAATGTATATGTTATTCCGGAAACTAATACAATTAATGCGTCTGGAAGACAACATGAAAGGGGGCCAATTGTTTATCCTTTGTCAAGCCAGGAACCTCATGCTGTGAAAATTGTGCTTAAAATTGTAATGTCAAGGTTGGTCTGGACTCACTCTGATAGAGGGGAGTCTAATGGATGCATCCATTAAAACTCTTAATTTGTTACAAGTACTTTGTCTGTTTTAGACTATTTCGCCAAAAACGCAATTATCATCGGATAATTGCCACGACAATAGTACACTCCCCCTGCAGGACCTGTACTCCAGGAGGTGTCGAACCAGAGCCTGCAGGATCATGAAGGATCCTCACCACCCCAATAACAACTGTTCCAGCTGCTGCGGTCAGGTAAGTGTCTCCACAGTCACGCTGCTAGCGAGAGAGAGACTAAAACAGTTTCTTTCCGCAGGCCATCAGGACTGTGAACTCCTCACATGCACACACTCATATACACACATGCGCAAATAGTTAGTACACAGTACATGCACTCACATATTTTTGCACCATAACTTATTACAAAACGTATAACATACATATACATGCAAACATGCATAGTCTGTACTCACTTTATTCTATACCTTTTTCATATTTTTTTATATTTGTCATTCCTCCTGCTCTTTTTACTGTAAATACTGTAAATATTGTAAATATTCTGATCCCTCCAATTCTGATCCCTCCAATTCTGACTACTCTACAATTTGTTATTTGTATTATTCTGTTGCACATTCCACTAAGCATCGCCACTTTTCATTTCACTACATATCCTGCATTTATCTTTTGTCCCCCAGTCTCCCCCAGTCTCTCTGGGCCACTCCATCTCCTGCTCTGTTTCCTCTGCCATTACCTGTCAGGGAGGTAGGGAGGAGACTTGGGTGAGGAATGAGCTTGTCTGAGTCATTCATGCGTTTACATTATCTGCTGAGGAGAAGCCCCGCCCCCCACCAGCAGACCCACCCGGGCCCCAACGCCACTAGATGAAGGATGGGGGGCCCGGCTCCACTAACTGTTCTTGTTCTGTAACCGGCTAGCCAGAACCCACTCGGCAACTTTATTGACAGTTCATTGAGACCCCGGATGTCAGACATGCTGTCGTGTCCATTTCGCAGTTTTTCTCAATTGTTTAAATGAGTTTCTTTGCAAAATGCACCCATGCATTCTGCCATGTTCTCTCTTCTCAAAATTGACTTTTTTTTTCGATCCAAAGGATTCACACAGGCCTTATGGAGGTCTTATTGAGCATTGATTACACACTGGTGCATTCAATTCAAAAACACAACCATTAAAATACTGTATATACTGTATATTTTGGCCTCATGAGGTAGTATTCAAGTGTACAAAAGCTGTGTATTCTATTTATTCACTTTGAAGTTTTCTTTACTTTTTGGGGAGAGGGGGGGTCCCAACCTAGGCTGCAACTTATCAGCAAACATACAGACTGTTGTCTTGCCATGATACAATACAGTGAATATGTTGTAGTTATTGTGTATGATACAATGCACATGTACTGTATTGTCGTGCAGCTGCCAGTGAGGTCTACTGGGGCTACACTCACAACCCAGGGTACATCAGGAGTCATACTGTGTTCTCTTTTCTTCCATTGTCCTTAGTATCAGTGCAATTATGATTATTTTGCCAACATTCTCAAAACTAATAAAATGCTTAGACTGTGACTGCGTCTGGACAATGGATGTAATGATGTGAGGTCTCTATTATGCTCTGAAAGATCATCAAATGTTTAGCCAATTGAGTTTGAGCTGGTGTGGTGGGAGTGTCTGAAGCCCAGTGTTTTCCATGTGAACAAACAAGGCTTGATTAAGAAAATTGTGCTAAATTGTGACGTTTTGCATGTTGAGTTGAGTGAAAATGTTCATTGCTATTTGAGTGAAAACAATGAAATTGCTCTGAGAGTGTTGCATGAATAGTCTGTGTTGTTGACACATGGGCTTCAGGTTATCACCATGGTGTGCATATCTTCCAGTTTTAGAGTGTAAACACTTGAGAAAAACTGTAAGATCTTATCGCGACAGCGATGATGAGCAGCAAAAAACAATAGTTGGGTTTATAGATAAACCTGAATCACGAAAGATCACCTTTTTTTTTATACAGGAACAGAAAGGGAGAAAAGTGTATGGAGAGGTAGATGTTTCAAAGGTTTGAAAAACAAAACTTGTTGTTGTTGTTGTTGTTGTGGTGGTGGTGGGAGGAAAGGCACGCCACTCTGAGCCTGCATTAAAAGTTGATTTAGTCCTTTAGATTAGATTAGATTAGATTGGATTCAAATGTATTGTTATTGCACAGCACAAGTACAGTACAGCGAACATAAGTTGGCATCTAACCAGAGTGCAAATGAGGCAGTAAAGTGCATCGTAATAAATAAATATATATACGGTAAGTAGGCTACAGTAAAAATGTACATGGGTATCAAACAGAAGGAAACACCATTAAAGTTGATGTATTCCACAACACTACCATTGCGTCAACATGAGCCAGGGAACACAGCGCCATGCGGTCTGTTGTTGGGATCATTAAGTGTGCTTTGGAGTCACACCCTCAATGCTTTATAGAGTAATATTGGACTATTTTTTCTTCAGTAGCCACCCAAACTCATATTTTTCATATCCTTGTACACTGATATGACATGAAATAAGGTTGGAATATTGTGAGCATTATATATTTATTGATTTTGTGTATATATTTATTTGAGATGAGATGAATGGAGAGAGAGCAAACAGGTAAGTTGATTTGAAGAGATATACTTCATATACAAATTTGTGTTTTTATATTTAATGTTTGTTCACTGCACGTAACTACATGTCATTGTAAATATCGTTTTGTAATGCAGGGCTCTGCTGTAAAGGAGACCATGGTCTCAGAGAGGTGCCTAAATTAATACAAAATAAATACAATTCAGCATCATCAATACCTTATCATCACGATGTTGATAATCAATGAGAGAGAACGGGGCATGTGGAAGTTCTTGAAGTTTAGCAAAACCTTCACATAGCCGCAATGTGTGAATTTGAGATAAATTACTGGCAAAAATACAAACCACCACGGCCACGACGACGAAAAACAAAGAATAATTTGGAGCATCGTGTTGCTCCCCAGGCGTGGTGCTTTCATGTTGGCCGTGGATATCCAAACAACTCATTTTCTCTCCTCTAATGCTGCAGACTATCTCCACCTCTCTTATGCCATTATCTCCGCGCCTTAGGAGCACTGAGCCGCATCTTCTAATGTCTGTCATTTCCTCACGTTCCCACATGTTCACGCCCTCTATTCTGCCTCTTGTCTCGTCTTTGGCTACCGGTCTCATATTTGGTACAATCCCATCAGGATCTTGCCTTGCACGTCACCCCCCCCCCCCCCCTTCAAAGGAGCATCTGCTTTTGAATGTGAGTGTGGTGGTGGAGGAGGAGGTGGTGGTGGTGTTGCGACCAGCAGTGCTGTAGCCATTATGTGCAGTTTGACACACAGACAAAACAGTCAATTATTATTTATTTGAATTTAGCTGTACTAATTACAGCTGATGGGCACGGTGGCGCAGTGCTTGCACTGCTGCCTCACAGCAAGAAGGTCCTGGGATCGATTCCCGCCTGGGGCGCTATTAACTGTGGGGTGCCCAGGTGGGTGATCTCCCGGCCTTTCTGTGTGGAGTTTGCATGTTCTCCCCGTGCTCCGAGGGGTCTCCTTACGGAGTAAAAAGAACCCCAAATAAAAACATGTGAAGATCGCCTCTCCTGTCCACATCCCTGACCAAGCTGTGGACGTTCAACCTGGAGCTGCTGGTCCCCGGGCGCCGTTGAGTTGGCTGCCCACTGCTCCTGCTGGCCGCAGGATGGGTTAAACGCAGAGGACAATTTCCACGGGCCACCCTCCCTGCATGCGCGTGTGTGTGTTTGGCGGCCACCACTTCCCGCTGTGTGTTGTGTGACCAATACGTGTGGATTAATAAAGAGATCTTCTTCTTCTTCTTCTTCTTCTTCTTCTTCTAGCAGCCAAAGGCGAGGGTAAATAGCTGGGTTTTAAGTCTAGCCTTAAATATATCAGCAGAGTCAGTCTCCCTGATTACAGGTGGCAGACTGTTCCACAGATAGGGTGCTCGATAAGAGAACGTGTCACGGTCGCGACCGTGTCTCTGGGCTCCCGGGCTCTGGTGCTGCCCCTGGATGATTAGCGGCACCTGTGCTACGCTCGCAGCTGCCGTGAATGAACAATTAGTCACGGCATAAAAGCCCCGGCTTTCCACCCACGGGTGTCGGACCATTGCCATTGTTATGTTGTGCTATATTATGTCTTGTTACACATTACGTGTTGTTATTGTTAAGTCGATGGACTACCCGTATGGATGCCTACCTGCCTGTCTGTTCCTCACCTGCCTACCTACCTACCTGCCTGTCTGTCCTGCACCTGTCTGCCTACCTGTCTCACGATAAATATATACCATTCTGTACTGCAAAACCCTGAGTCCTGAGTCCAGCGTGTGGGTCCTCCTGCCCCACATCGTGACAGAACGCCCGGTTTCCCGCTGATTTTTTATTCACTTTTGGAATTGATAGAAGGCCAGCCCCTGAAGACCGAAGCGGCCGAGAAGGACAAGAGGGAACAATAAGGTCCTTCAGGTACGATGGTGCGGACCCATGCAGGATCTTGTAGGTAAGAAAATCTGATCTGGCATTTATTGGGAGCCAGTGGAGGGAAGTGAGAATAGGAGTAATGTGGTCAAACTTCCTAGTTCTTGTTAGAAGTCTAGCAGCAGTGTTCTGTACAAGCTGGAGGGCTTTTTGCAGTTGAGCTCGGTAAGCCAGAGAACAGTGCATTACAGTAATCCAGTCTGGATGATATAAATGCATGGATGAGTGTCTCTGCGTCCACAGCGGATAGCATTGGTCTGATCTTGGCAATGTTTCTAAGATGAAAGAATGCAGTTCTGGTGATACTTTTGACATGCTGAACAAAAGAAAGCGTACGATCCAGCAGAACACCAGGATTCTTGACGCAGGAGCTTTGGGCAATAGTGGATCCCTCAAGGCAGAGTATGACATTGTCAAGTTGTGATTGTTTATGCGTCGGGCCGATGATAATCATCTCCGTTTTCCCTGTATTTAGCTGCAAGTAATTTTGGGACATCCATCTTTTAATTACAGCGAGGCAGGATTCAACCTTTTGGATCCGTTGGATCTGGGGGGGTCTTTTGATCCAATGGGAATGTAGATTTGGGTGTCGTCCGCATAGCAGTGAAAGCTAATGCCAAAGCTGCAAATAATATTGCCATGGGGGAGCATGTACATTGCAAAGAGCAGTGGACCAAGGACCGACCCTTGGGGAACACCAAAGCTTAGGTTGCAATGCTTCGATTTTGAATCTTTGCAGACAACAAATTGTGTTTTGTCTGAGAGGTAGGATCTAAACCAGTGAAGAGCAGTGCCTTTAATGCCGACATAATGTTCGAGACGCTCAAGGAGGATGCAATGGTCAATTGTGTCAAAAGCGGCGCTGAGGTCAAGCAACACCATCAGGGAGCTTGCATTGCTTGTCCATGCTAAGGAGGAGATCGTTTACCACTCTGGTCACAGCGGTTTCAGTGGAGTATAGGCTCCTGAATCCAGACTGAGTAGTTTGCCGTCAGGTGATTGATGATTTGGCTAGCTACAATTCTTTCCTACTTTCCTAAGTACTTTAGAGAGGAAAGGAAGGTTAGAGATGGGCCGATAGCTGCTAAGAGCTTCGGGGTCGAGGCCAGGCTTCTTGAGTAGAGGTTTTACTCCAGCACACTTAAAGCTAGAGAGAACTGAGCCTGTCGACAGTGACAGGTTCATGATGTTGAGCATAGCCGTTGCAACCGTTGGGAAACGTTCTTTAAGAACCTTGGTAGGGTTGGGGTCAAGCAAAGAGGTAGTCTGTTTAGATGCCTGTGTTAGCTTGTCAAGCTCATCCAACGAGATTGCGCTAAACTGCTGGAAAGTAGCTTCAGGGAGAATAAGTGGTGCTGCACCTGACAGGATGAGAACTCCAGGAAGTTGCTCCCTGAGAGGGAGGAGTCCAAGTTGTGAGGTTGTTTTTGTGTCAGCTCTTTTACAGTGTTAAAGAGGAACTTCAGGTTATTCTTCTTTAAGTTGATGACACTGGAGAAGTAGGCATTTCTGGAGTTAGTTAATGCAGTTTTGTAGCTAAGCAGGCTGTCGTGCCATGCGAGGTAGAATACTTCAAGTTTAGTCGAGCGACATTTGGGCTCAAGTTTTCTGCAGTCGTGTTTGAGGGTGCGTGTGTCTTCGTTGAACCATGGTGCTAGTCTTTTTGCTTTTCGCTTTTTAACTACAAGAGGAGCAGCAGAGTCGATGGCTGCGGATAAGTCTCATTGGTGAAACTATCCACTGAACCCCTGAAGTCACCAAAAGGAGCAAGTAACAGGGGTAACTTATCTGCCATGGCTGTGGTGGTGTCAGGGTTGATACGACGGCAGCTATAGGTAGCCTGGCGGTCGTCCCTTGGGCAAGATACAACCACCTGGAAAGGGAGCAGACAGTGATCAGAGAGAGCTGAGGTATAAGGAGAGACACATACATCTGTAACTTCAACTCCACGAGTCAGGACAAGGTCCAATGTGTTTCCACCGGTGTGGGTGGGTAGCTGAACATGCTGTGTGAATCCAAATGTGTCTATAATGGACAGAAAAGCTTTTGCAAGAGAGTCACATGGGTTATTCACCTGGATCAATAACCCATGGATGTTGAAATAATTTGGTGAAGTAGCTTCATTTAGGGGCAGATAAACTTCTGGTTTTAACCAGGTCTCACACAGGCCCAGGAAATCTATCCTATGCTCAACAATTAGATCCTGGACCAAGAGCGCTTTAGTTGAAAGTGATCTGATATTCATGAATCCTATTTTGATTTTGGCCTCCTCCGATTCATTTTTAAAAACAGAGGGAGAGTTTGGTTACTGCTCAGCTCTGAGGAGGAGGAGATTGGGGAAATAACAATGACATTTTCACTGAGTGGCAGTCGCCTTCGCCTGCGGGCTTTATGCCTCGGGACAGTGCGGAGAAGCGACACAATACTAATGGCAGTAGGTAAACTATAAACCTCCAGTTGACAGACGCTGCTGTGGCCTGAGCTAGGAGGTGCCTCAGTGTCTGCATTACAAGCTACATCACCCACCCCAACTAGCTTAGTTAACCCACTCAGTGTTCTAGACTCTGCAACGCTGACTATTGTGTTGCTAGCAGGCTCGCTAATCACCTGCATCCCAGCGTGCTGTAGGTGGATCTGTCATGCCTGACTAAGGCAACTATCTATGTTTGCCGACAAAATAGAGGCGCCTAACCCAGTGGGGTGAAGGCCGTCTCTCATCAGCATGCCAGGGCGGTCCCACATGGAGGGCCAGTTATCCACACAACCTCGGCCCTGCTCTAAACTATAGCTAGCCAGCCAAGGGTTTAGGGACGTTAATTTACTATATTGCTCATCATTACCCCTAATAGGTAGAGGGCCAGAGATAATGAATCAATGCTGACACATCTTTCTTGCGAAGTCACACAGCTTTTTGTGACTTCGGATTGTTCATCCTAACATTGTTTGTGCCGACACGACTTACAATGTTGTTAAAGCTAGTGTCGGTGGTGGGTGCATTTAGTCTAACTCCGTCCTTACCGCATGCCAGCAATTTAAGATTAGCTTCTATGTCGGGAGCCCTGGCCCATCCATCCATCCATCCATTCGCGTCCGCTTATCCGGGTTCGGGTCGCGGTGGCAGCCGGCTAAGCAGGGCCCCCCAGGCTTCCTTCTCCCCAGCCACACTCTCTAGTTCCTCCTGGGGGATCCCGAGGCGTTCCCAGGCCAGACGAGATATATAATCTCTCCAGCGGGTTCTGGGTCTGCCCCGGGGTCTCCTCCCAGTTGGACGTGCCCGGAAAACCTCCAAAGGGAGGCGCCCGGGGGGCATCCTAATCAGATGCCCGAACCACCTCAGCTGACTCCTTTCGATGCGGAGGAGCAGCGGCTCTACTCCGAGCTCCCTCCGGATGTCTGAGCTCCTCACCCTATCTCTAAGGCTGAGCCCAGCCACCCTGCGGAGGAAACTCATTTTGGCCGCTTGTATCCGCGATCTCATTCTTTCGGTCACTACCCAAAGCTTGTGACCATAGGTGAGGGTTGGAACATAGATGGACCAGTAAATCGAAAGCTTCGCCTTCCGGCTCAGCTCCATCTTCACCACAACGGACCGGTACAGTGCCCGCATCACTGCAGACGCTGCACCAATCCGTCTGTCCATCTCCCGCTCTATTTTGCCCTCACTCGTGAACAAGACCCCGAGATACTTGAACTCCTTCGCTTGGGGCAGCAACTCACTCCCAACCCGGAGGGAACACTCCACCGTTTTCCGGCAGAGAACCATGGCCTCAGACTTGGAGGTGCTGACTCTCATCCCGACCGCTTCACACTCGGCTGCAAACCGCTCCAGTGCATGCTGGAGGTCACGGTCTGATGTAGCCAACAGAACCACATCATCTGCAAAGAGCAGAGATGCAATTCTGAGGTCCCCAAACCGGACACTCTCCTCACCTCGGCTGCGCCTTGAGATTCTGTCCATGAAGATCACGAACAGAACCGGTGACAAGGGGCAACCTTGGCGGAGTCCAACACCCACTGAGAACATGCTTGACTTTGTGCCGAGAATACGGACGCAGCTCGCACTTTGTTCGTACAGGGACCGAATGGCACGTATCAACGGCCCCGGTACCCCATACTCCCGTAGTACCCCCACATGATTCCCCGGGGGACACGGTCATAGGCCTTCTCCAAGTCCACAAAGCACATGTAGACTGGATGTGCAAACTCCCATGCGCCCCCCAACAACCCTGCGAGGGTAAAGAGCTGGTCCACTGTTCCACGGCCAGGACGGAAACCGCATTGTTCCTCCTGGAGCTGAGGTTCGACAATCGGCCGGAGCCTCCTTTCCAGCACCCTGGAATAAACTTTCCCGGGGAGGCTGAGCAGTGTGATACCCCGATAGTTGGAGCACACCCTCCGGTCCCCTTTCTTGAAAATGGGGACCACCACCCCGGTCTGCCACTCCACAGGTACTGTCCCCGACCTCCACGCTACATTGACTAGGCGTGTCAGCCACGACAGCCCGACAATGTCCAGAGCCTTCAGCATCTCAGGGCGAATCTCATCCACACCTGGCGCCTTGCCACTGAAGAGCTTTTTGACTACTTCAGCGACCTCTACCAAGGATATGGGTGAGACTTCCCCCGAGTCTTCAGACTCTGCCTCTTCCCCCGAGGACGTGCTGGTCGGGTTCAGGAGCTCCTCAAAGTGTTCTTTCCACCGCCCGACAATATCCTCAGTCTGGGTCAGCAGTTCTCCTCCCCGACTGAGCACAGCCTGAGCCAAGCCCTGCTTTCCCTTCCTGAGTCGCCGGACAGTTTGCCAGAACCTCCTTGAGGCCAACCGAAAGTCCTGCTCCATGGCCTCCCCGAACTCCTCCCACACCCGGGTTTTTGCTTCAGCAACCGCTGAAGCTGCGGTCCTTTTGGCCTCCCGGTACCTGTCTGCTGTTTCAGGAGACCCCTGGGCCAACCAGGCCCGAAAGGCCTCCTTCTTCAGCCTGACGGCTTCCTTCACCGCTGGTGTCCACCAACGGGTTCTTGGGTTGCCGCCACGACAGGCACCGACAGCCTTTTGACCACAGCTACGAGCTGCAGCCTCTACAATGGAGGCTCTGAACATGGCCCACTCAGGTTCCATGTCCCCAACCTCCCCCGGGATGCACGAGAAGTTCTTCCGGAGGTGGGAGTTAAAGACCCTACGGACAGGGGCTTCCACCAGACGTTCCCAGTTCACCCTCACTACACGTTTGGGTTTACCAGGTCTGTCTGGCAGCCTCCCGCGCCATCTGATCCAACTCACCACCAGGTGGTGATCAGTTGACAGCTCTGCTCCTCTCTTCACCCGAGTGTCCAAAACATGCGGCCGCAGATCTGCTGATACGATTACAAAGTCGATCAGCGACCTTTGGCCTAAGGTGGTCCGGTACCAGGTACACTTGTGAGCCACCCTATGCTCGAACATGGTGTTTGTTATGGCCAGTCCATGACTAGCACAGAAGTCCAATAACAAAACACCACTCTGGTTCAGATCGGGCAGGCCGTTCATCCCAATCACTCCCCTCCAGGTTTCTCCATCATTGCCCACGTGTGCGTTGAAGTCCCCCAGTAGAACTATGGAGTCCCCGGATGGAACCCTTTCCAGGATGTCACCCAAGGACTCCAAGAAGGCCGGATACTCTGAGCTGCTGTTTGGTGCGTAAGCACACACAACAGTCAGAGCCTTCCCCCCAGCGACTCGTAGTCGCATGGAGGCGACCCTCTCGTCCACCGGAGAGAACTCCAACACAGCGGCGCTCAGCCGGGGACTTGTGAGTATCCCCACACCCGCCTGGCGCCTCACACCCTGGGCAACTCCGGAGAAGTAGAGGGTCCAGCCCCTCTCCAGGAGTTTGGTTCCAGACCCGGTGCTGTGCGTGGAGGTGAGCCCAACCATATCTAGTTGGTACCGCTCCACCTCCCGCACCAGCTCCGGCTCCTTCCCCGCCAGTGAGGTGACGTTCCACGTCCCTAGAACCAGTCGGCGATGACGGGGATCCGCACGCCCAGGACCCCGCTTTTGCCTACCGCCCGGTATACAATGCACCCGACCCCAATGACTCTCCCTGCAGGTGGTGAGCCCACAGGGAGGTGACTCCACGTTGTCTTTTCGGGCTTGGCCCGGCCGAGCCCCGTGGATCCAGGTCCGGCCACCAGACGCTCGCCGACGAGCTCCCCTCCCAGGTCTGGCTCCAGAAGGGTGCCCCGGTTTCCCTTGTCCGGGCGAGGTGACTGTTCTTTCCGGGAGTCTTTTCATGGGGTCTTTGAATCGCTCTTAGTCTGGCCCCTCCCCTGAGACCACTTTGCCTTGGGAGACCCTACCAGGGGCTAATGCCCCGGACAACACAGCTCCCAGGGTCACGGGGGCACCCAAACCCCCCCACCACGATAAGGTGGCGATCCCTGGCCCCTGGTAAGCAAATCACGTTGGCTGGTGTGTGTAATCTAAGTCACGTAATAGAGTCGCCTATGACCAGCGATTACCCCCCCCCCCCCGAAAGAGACTTGCGAGGAGGGTTGCCTGCCTTCGCGAGTGGGGCTGCCAACAGGGAGCCCTGAGCTGAGCCAACGCTAACACTAGCACTATGAGGCCGCCTGGCGGGCCCCCTCTCTACTCTCTCAGGTGTATCTGCCTTTTCTATGGACGCTGACTTTTCCTCCGAGAGACAGATACGTCTCTCTAGGAGAGCTATCTTCTCTACGAGGGAAGCACAGGAACAAGAGCAACAGTCCATGCTTACCGTGTTTGTTGCAATAATAATACAAATAATCATTCAAAGGATCCACTCATGTTAATTGTGTGTTTTGATGTTTTTCAGATTGCACCGATGCCAGGGGACTTTTGCAGGATTGCTTACTAATTGCCAAACCTTATTGGCAATCTTTCCCTCCAACTTCCAACATTGTCGGCACAAGATTTTAAGTGCTAATCTGTTATTGGGGGGTGTGCCTGGGGGCGGTGGTGGTGGTGGTGGTGGTGGTGGTGGTCATGTTCCTCCTCCGCACCGCTTCGACAAATGATGGCTTTCCAAAGCAAGGGTCTGTGTGTGGGAGCGCTTTAATAACAGAAGCTGATTAACTTCTAAATGGATGGACCCAGGGTGGTGGTGAGGATTATTGGCTTCTTCAGATGCCGGTGATGATAAGAGGGCCTTCGAGGTGATCCAACCGGAGGATTCATGTGTCCAAGCAATCTTTTTTTTTTTTGGGGGGGGGGGCGGGGGGGGGGGGGGAGAGAGAAAGCAGCACAGAGATGAACGTATAGGATTGTTTTGGACGTTGTCGTTGATGTTGTGTTTGCAAATGATTATACTGCCACAATGTTCATGCCACAATGCCACATCAAGTGGCTTTAGTTCGGGGCTCCTCCAAGGACACAGGCAGGTTGTGGTGTTGTAATCCGGTTTATTGTCAAGTTTGTAAAAATGGCAGCGCAGATGGTGACTAGCTAGCATGCTAGCGCTCTCTGAGTGTGTATGCTGGTTGCTGACTTAACCTGTGGTGCACTGATTGCCCAATGCACCACAGGCTTGCAGCCCCCCCACCACAGTAAGCCTACTCATCTAGCTTACCTGCTCAGGAGAAAGTTGGACAACTCTGTATCCATCTTGAAACCCTTCTGGTCTCTAAGATGTCTCCATCTTTCAAGTTTAAATTTAATATTTACCCGCATTTTAGAACCGCTGTGGTCACTTCTTCGCAAGTGGACAAGGATTTGTTAGCTTGGGTAGAATCTAGTACCGTCCCATTTGATCCAGTTCGTTTGCTGGCTTCCATGGCTGCAGCATGCTGTGTTTGTGTGCCAATTTGTTTCATATGTGGCATCCCAGGGTGTCGAAATGGGCAACACCTTTGCTGAGAAATTTCAAATGAGAACATACTGGCTGTAGCATTGTGGTTGAAGAGGCCAGTATTTAAACTTACAGTAGCTTCCTTCATCTCTAATGACATGATGGTTATTTTATGATTTAGTCCAGTACGTAAATAAACTGTACTTTATTTACTGAGTTTACTGTGCTTAGTTTACAGGAGTAAATAACACTACTTGGAAACTGATGCTTGCACTGATAGATTAGGATCGTTCCACGCATTGGTTTCCAAGACTTCGGTCCTCGCGCTCTCTCCACTTCTTAATTTTGCTGTTTGTCTTCATTAAAGTTGCTTTTTTAAAAAGCACAAAGTTCCCAAACATAGCCATGGTACCACTAAATAGCGCACTGCTGAGCGTAGCGAAGGGATGCACAGTGAGCGCTCGCTCCTCTGCGCTAGCTCCACCGCTTATTGTTCCCCCTTGTAGCGGCCCTTGTAGACTCTTGTATTGCCTTCTCACTCCGCTGAGCGTGTCAGTCTGCCTGGCCCGGACGCAGTGGGAGCTGCGCTGTCAGCGCCGACACCCGACCGCTCTTTTCGTCACGGTGTGTTGTCACTGCGACGACAAGCAACGCAAGCAACGCCACGATTCGGACGGGTAATGTAGTCCCGCGGCGCCACATTTCACGCACAGCCGACACCCAATCGGAAGCCTGGTGGAGGAGTCGGACAATGATCCTTGCTCAATCTCATCTGGTCCGGTGTGTGTGTGTGTGTGTGTGTGTGTGTGTGTGTGTGTGTGTGTGTGTGTGTGTGTGTGTGTGTGTGTGTGTGTGTGTGTGTGTGTGTGTGTGTGTGTGTGTGTGTGTTGAGGGAGGCGGAGAACAAATCACAAAAAACGTTGACCCCTGAAATGAAGGTGGGTGGAGACGGCCGGTGAGACTCCTGCCGCCATTACTACTTCCTGTTGGAAGAAGAGGGTAAGGTCAGAGGTCATCTTCGGACAGAAAAGAGGTACAATTCAGCCTTGAATACCTGCTGGAATTCATTTTAGAATACCACATGGTCTGCAATGAGTCAGTCTTGAAATGAAAAAGCGTGTGTGTGTGTGTTTGTGTGTGGAACGACGGTGGGGTGGCTGATTTAAGCCAGTATTCTCGGTTTGACGAGAGGGTTTGTGTGGCACCGTTGTTCGTACCCATTATTATCTGCATGTCCAGAGACACCACATAAATGGGAGGTGGTCAGGCCAGCTCAACAAGGATGCAAATCCTTTGGCTCCAAATCAGAGGCAGTGAGTGTCTGAGCGCCACGAGCCCGCATGCATCAAGACACTCTCTCTTATTTGCTCCCAGTCCCTGATGCGCAGGGCCAGCATCAGAAAGGCTCAGCGGGCTCATGTTGTCCTGCGGAGAGAATCCGAGCCCACTTTGATTTTCACACCACCTAGTGACGCACACACACACACACACACTCGCACACGCACACAAAAAGACTAGTACAACCGTCAGTCCAATCCTTTGGGCAAGGTTGAATCATGGGATAATGTGTCTTTTCCACTGGAAGCTGGTGATTAATGACATCGATCCGTTTCGATCGGTTTTATGTCCGTTTTGCTGCTGCAACGCGTGGATTTCCCGATGGATGGGGTTCATAAAGTGTTGTTGTCTTCCGTTGGCAGGGCTACAACCGTGCGAGGAGGTTGATAATAATGGCAACAATTACATTAACCTAATTTTTCATTTTATGGTGCATGCAGACAATTACAAACATCACAGTTCACAGTTCAACATCCCATTTTCTCACATGCATTTACAGGTTATGAATATTAAATTCATTTTTCATCTGGCAAAGTTTTCGCTCTCTCCACAGCCTGCTTGCACCGTGAAGCTGTGGCTTGGAGAGGGCAGATATGTACAGATATGAGACTGATACGGAGAGGCCCGCTTGATACACCAGCCTTGAGCTGCAACAATGGCCTGTATTCTGCCGCTTTCACCGCCGTCGTGGCCCCTCTGGGCTAGCATGCTTTCACAGACCACGTCTCCATGTGGCTAGCTAACAAAATCACCCCCAAGGTGCAGTAATGGATTTTCAAACACAGGGCTGTAATAAAAGGTTATATATAGAGGAAGTGTGTGATAATAGCAAGACCTGAAAGCTTCTCGGAGCCTTGGCATGTAGCACACAGCCTCAGGATGTGTGCAGTAAAGGAGATCCGTCTTCGTCACTTCCAACTTATCTTATTTTTTGCTCGAGACCAGGAAGTCTCGTTTTCAACGCGATGCTGGTCACGTTTACACAAAGCATGCTATTAAAAATGAATTATTAATCGTCCCCTTAATTAAAGTAAATAAAAATAAAGCATGAGATAATGAATAATATAAGAAGCAAATTGACTGCTGGTTTTAAGGAGTTTTACATTGCGGGGCCGGGACAATTTTTCCACAAAACTTTGAAGTTCTGCAAATATTTGCCATTTTATACTCCAGGGTCATTTCTGAGCAGAATATTACAGTGATTTTTCTTTCTTTATTACATTTAAATGTAAACTAAATTGAGTTAAGTGTCAATGTTCTAATCTAATAAAAACTTGTACATTGTAGTTTGAATTTATATTTAAAATCACCATCGAGAAATGCAAACATTTCAGCCTCACCATGGATGGTGTCACAGCCGTCCCCTCCAGTCAGGTCCGCAACCTTGAGGTGATTCTGGACAGCCAACTCTCCCTCGATGCCCACTTAAAGAACATCACCAAGGTTTAATTTTTCCATCTCAGGAACCTGGCAAAGATCCGACCTCTGCTCTCCCAAACAACTGCTGAACGCCTCATTCATGCCTTTGTTTCATCCCGCCTGGACTATTGCAATGCCCTCCTGGTGGGGGCATCTGCAAAATGCATAAACCGGCTGCAGTACGTCCAAAATTGTGCTGCCCGTGTTCTCACCCACACCTCCCGCCGTGAGCACATCACTCCAGTGTTATTCAGCCTGCACTGGCTCCCTGTCAGTTCACGCATTGACTTTAAAGTTCTAACCCACAGCTACCAAGCCATCCATGCCACTGGCCCATCCTACCTCTCTGACCTTATCAAACTGTCCTGCCCAACACGTACACTCCGCTCCTCCAGCTCCATCTCTCTGCAGCAGCCACGCTGCAGACTTAAAACCATGGGAGCCAGGGCTTTCAGTTGTGCTGCTCCACGGCTGTGGAACTCACTCCCAGACCCCATCAAAGAGGCAGAGTCACTCAAATCTTTCAAAGCTCTCCTCAAAACACACCTCTTTAGACGGGCATTTAAGGACCTGTGTTAAAATTTTTATAGTTTTTTTTTTTTGTTTGTTTGTTCGCTTTTAACTGATCCTCCCATGTACAGCGCTTTGGGTTCGAGAAATGCGCTCAATAAATTTGAATTATTATTCTTATTATTATTAAAATAATGTAAAGAAAATGACTATTTCTCCGCATTTCCGCGAGGATGGTATTCATAGATAGCATAATAATAATAATAATAATTATAGCACATGATAGAGTATTGCACATGACAATCATTTTAAGGGCCCCTTTAAACTGATAAAGCCCAGCTAAAACATTAGCCCCTTTGAGAAGCTATTCCTCATATGCTGCCTGTCACTTTGTTGACTGCTGGCCACACAACAAACCTGAGAGAAGCTATTAGCAACCTACATACATGTTCATCAATGCATATCACCTGTATAAGCTGCCACTACAGGCGTCAGCCTACTTGGCAGCTGAATCGTTGCTTATTGGATGGTGATGAGAGGCTAACTCGACGGACACCCACTCTGTACCGCGCCGTCCTGCTAACGCCAACGTGGGTGCAGCCCTACACACTACCCATCCATTCCTAGTTCAGGCCTAACCTATGAAAGAGTGGAACCACAAGCAGTTTGATATTCACCGCAAGACAAGACAAGACGGAACCCCAGGCCTTAACCCCAATGGGAATCTGTCCGGCACGTATTTAACACACAGCTCTTATTAATGAACGCGCCCCAGAGTGGTGCCCTGTTTTGCGTGAGAGACATCGACCGATCAGGCACGTGCCGAGATCAATCCCCCAACTCCTCTATGGTTTGGACCAAACATTCAAAAAGGGGGCTCAGCTTCAATTGAATTACACCACTTACCGGCGCGTACAAACATCAGTGTCGCGCCGAGAGACGCGAGCGCATACAAATGATCACGAGCTCCGGTGTTGCCTCCCTGCTCTGGAGGGAGGCAGGGGAGGGGAATCAAATCGACAGGAGATATCTCTTGACACTGAGAAGGGAATAAAGCCAACAGTCTTGGTGCAGTGGTTGAGATAAGTCGCTCCCTCGCTCCCTCCCTCCCTCCCTCCCTCGCTCCCTTTGCTAGTAATGAGGTCCCAGATAACAATACAAGAAAGGAAAGCAGAGGGGCCACAAACTGTCCCCATTTCCCTGCCTACCCTGCTTTGACATGGATCCAGAACACGCTATCGCCAACATGTGCTGGCATGGCCGCTGCCGCCGCTGCCGCGAGCATGTCAAAACCCAACATCACACACACACACACACACACACACACACACACACACACACACACACACACACACACACACACACACACACACACACACACACACACACACACACACACACACAAACACACACACTTGGCGCACACAAGCGATATGCCGCAATTGAAAAATAAGACTGTAGAAGAAACAAAAATCACGCAACAACAAAGGCCAGACACAAAAGAGGCAATGGGAGAAAAAACATCACTGCCAGCCCCAGCCCCCCGGATGACTTTTACACAAAGCCTGGCTGCGACACCGAAGGCTGCGGCGGCAGTAATTCATCAGAGTTTGAAGGCCGCCGCAGACACGTTTACCCACCATGTCACCAACTGGACATATTTCTTCCTTTTGTGCTGCCGAATCATCTCCTCCCAAACGCTGGGCTCCCGCCAAACCCAAAGTTTCTTCCCTCCTTTAGGCGGTGAAATAGGAAGCCTTTTGTGTGTGTGTATGATTTATATTTTTGTACAACTGGGACTCTGTTCTGTTGTTGTTGAGTCCCACTCCGGAGATAGGCCTATAATGTGTGAAACGTAGGCCTACAGTATGTATATGCATGACAAGTGCTTGAGATAGATATCTAACACAATGCGGCCCATGTGCCCTTTCGAAACAGACCGACTTGAGTGGCCTCCAGTGTTGCTGCTCGTAGCTTTTCTCATGAACCGCTCGGCCAAACAACTTCACGATAACTTAACGGCAATAAACCTGTAAAGTTTGAAGTGGATCGCATAAATGGTTGTCGAGAAAATCGAATTACAGATGTATACTGTACATACAGAGACTCCTTCCATTATATTTAGTTTCAAAAGTGCTAACGAAACTATGGAGGTGATTAACATGTTCAGTTATTTCCTTTATAGTGTTGCTAAAACTGTCAAAGCTATGAAATGCCATTTATATTTGACCCTGCTAAAATGATGGCATGTCCAGTTGGCATGGTAACCATGGTGTGTGTGTGTGTGTGTGTGTGTGTGTGTGTGTGTGTGTGTGTGTGTGTGTGCGTGTGTGCGTGCGTGCGTGCGTGCGTGCGTGCGTGCGTGCGTGCGTGTGTGTGTGTGTGGGGGGGGGTACTAAGGTGCAATGGTGAAACGTGGTGAAGGTTCATGAGAGTACAAGGCAGATCTCTTGGCTGGTCTTATGGGTTCCTACTGCCTCAGTTACAGTATCAGAACAAATCTAGAATGAAAATAGCTTATAGGCTATTTTTTATACATTATACTGTATAGTCACATTCACTTCCTCTATATTATTCTTTCTACACTTCTGCACATATAATCAATCTGATAATAGTAAGCATTCCACTGCACATTGTTTTATTTGTCTAAAAAAATGAATCTTATATCTTCATACATTTAGGGGCATTTGGCAGAAGCTTTTATCCAAAGCGACTTACAGAACAAAGAGTACATTTGTTGAAGATGACAGCAATACATCACTGTGGTCCATAAAGATAAGAACAGAGCAGGTGTCAAGCATTCATAATTGCAAGGCTGATAGAATGAGTTTCATAATTGCTAGCTTGCCTGCATAAGTAGCTGGGATGAGAGCAGAAGTGCCATTCTGAGTGCATTACCAACATCTCCAGTAAGAACATAATATGCCTACAATATAAATACATATGCATTAGTGCTCGGGTCATCAGATGACTAGAGC
>PIJE02001194.1:49300-62398 GCA_002895965.2 Coryphaenoides rupestris | reverse complement strand
GGCATTCCTCACAGTGAACGTGTGGTCCTGTGCAGTGTGCAACAATGCACCGTGTGTGTGCGTGTGTGTGTGTGTGTGCGTGTGTGTGTGTGTGTGTGTGTGCGTGTGTGTGTGTGTGTGTGTGTGTGTGTGTGTGTGTGTGTGTGTGTGTGTGTGTGTGTGTGTGTGTGTGTGTGTGTGTGTGTGTGTGTGTGTGTGTGTGTGCGTGCGTGTGTGTGTGTGTGTGTGTGCGTGACTCAACGGTAATATTGATTTTGCCACAGGTTCTGCATCACTTCTCAACCTACACCAGTAGCCTACCACCACAACAAAAAGAAAAGAAAGGAAAAGAAAAGGAAAAAACGATCGATTTTTGGGCTCAGGGTCACACGTCCGATTCCAATCCGAATTACTCTGCTGTTTTAATTTAAACTCCCCATGGCGGTTGGATCATCGGTGCGTCTTACTCAAAGCAAGCAGCAACCAGTCCAGCCAGTCAGTCATGAAACAGGCATCGGCTCAGGAGGTAGTGCCGGTCAGGTTGCTGGCGGTTCGATCCCCGGCTCCTCCTATAGCCAAGTGTTGAGGCGTCCCTGAGCAAGACACATCACGCTAACTGCGCCCGATGTGCTGGCTGGTCGACGGTTGCATGGTTGTCACCGCTGTCGGTCTACAAATGTGTGTATGATAATGGGTGAATGTGAGGCAATATTTACATTTCTATAGAATGGCTATCGAAAAAACATCGATTTACTAACAGCCCTGACTGCCCCTTTTGTATTCAAAATGGCACCAATGTAGACAAATGAATGCATTGTGTTCACGCTGTCTTGTGTCATTGGAATAGATTCGAAAAAAACCGTTACCGGAAAGCCTTACATCCATCTTTATCAATCTACACCTCGATTTATTAACACCACCCTTGTTCGCCAATAAACGCCGCTCAGCTGAAGACATCCAGCACGTCACCAGAGCACCAGCATACAGACGATAATACTCCTCAGGTACAGGCTTGTCTTTCACCACATTCCAAATAGGGCTGGGCAATATGTTGGTATTATATCGATATCATGGTGCGAGACTTAATATCGTTGTGGATATCTCAATCCACGTGATGTGGCTTTAGTGTTGTCTTTTCTTGGTTTGAAAGGCTACATTACTTTTCATTTGTAGTATATTTGTAGTATATAAGTATTTAGTTTCGTATTTAGTATTTAATTAGTATTTAACAAATTCCCACAGGAGCATACAAAAATATGCTTTACCATTATGTTTATTTTATGAACCTTATTTCGTGAATTACCAGAAAGCATGTTATATCGTGAATTTCCTGGCTACATATAGTTATCGAGATATTAAATGACCTACGGTATATTGTGATATTCTGGCCATATAGCCCAGCTCTAATTCCAAGTATCAGTTCTATGCTTCACGGTTCAGACAGCGAGTCGTCTAAAGGCTGATACATACACCGCAAGAACAGAGAAATTTGTTCGTTTTCTCGAGGTGGCAAGAACAAGAACAAAGTTTGTTCTGGCTACCGGGACATTTCATACAAACTTCCGCACCGGCGGAAAGCACATTAACCACGGCCACTTCAAATTGACCAATCACACGATAGTTCTCGGACACACGACAAAAGAAAAATGTTCTGCCCGGATGATGTGTCGAGAACAAGCTTCGAGAAAAACTCCCGAACCGGGGCTGCGAGAACAAAACGACGTCATTCTTTTCTCGCAGCCCTGTTGGAGAGAGAACACATTTCTCTGTTCTTTCGGAGTACGGATCAGCCTTAAGTGTCTGCGTGCACCTTCCGTTGCTCTGTTCCAGTCGTAGAATGAGATCTCACTACGGCCCGTCCCACCCCGGGATCACAGGCATATCTACTGTGGTCTCCTTTTTTGTACGGGAACAGGTGTGTTGCACACCAGCGTTCCTGAGGTGCCATTGTGCAGCATTGTGTGGCGAGCGTAGCGGGTATCCAGGGCCCCATAGGGCATGTACTGCCTCTCCGGATGCGTCTGCCTGTCTGCCCTGAAGATCTCAGAGAACGTACCCGCGACGAAATGGGAATTGAGCTCATATCATAGCGAGGATTAAACGTCTGTGTCTCCAGAAACACGACACAGCGGTAATCTGCTGGAGCCTGACCTGTGGTGCAGGAGATACAGTATGTGTCTGTGGACGACCCCTACACCCCCTTTTCCTCTTTAACTGTGTGACACACACACACACACACACACACACACACACACATTCTTAATTCAAACTCTCTATCTGTCCCACGCAGACGTGCACACACACAAACACGCAAGAATGCACACACACACACACACACACACACCAGCACCCCAGCATTCGCACGCGCACACACCCACACACACACACACACACACACACACACACACACACACACATTCTTACTTCACAAACTATCTCTCTCTGTCCCACACACACACACACAGTCTCTCTCTCACACACAGACCCACACCCAAGCATTCACACATGCACACACACACACACAGACACACACACACACACACACACACACACACACACACACACACACACACACACACACACAAACACCAAAACTATCTCTCTCTCTCTCTCTCGCTCGCTGTCCCACACTCACACTCCCTCTCTCACACAATATTCCACACTCACACACACACACACACACACACACACACACACACACACACACACACACACACACACACACACACACACACACACACACACATCACTCCCGGGTATGTCCTCATGCCATGCACTGGGATGTGAAATCCAATTAGGACGAGACAGCAGTGTTTTCCATGGGCTCTGTCTGATCCCGCTGTGCGGCGCGAGAGGACCGGCCACGGTAACCCCCCCCCCCCCCGCCGCCGCCGGAAGTGTCAGGGTTGTCGCCATGCCGACAAGCTACTACATAATCCCGAGAGGAATGTTAATCAACTCGATGTATAATCACGTAGCTTGGCGGTCGCCCTCTGCCGATTGGCCGATGGTCGCGTGGGCTCCAATGGAAAATTAGCTGTCATTTAGATTTTTTTTGACGTGGGAACTGAGCACCACGGCCCGGAAACCACGGATGTGTTGATGGCCGGATGGGTGGATGGGTGGATGGATGGAAGGATGGATGGATCGATGAGTGGGTGGGTGGGTGGGTGGGTGGAGTGATGGATGGAGTGATGGATGGATGGGTGGGTGGAGTGATGGATGGGTTAAATAATGGATGTGTGGGGGAGTGAGGTATTTAACCGTACGACAGCCTTACAGTCGTTTCCCTCCCCACCGTAACAATTCGTCCTGTGCCTGCCGGCACGTTTGAATTGGAGTCCTCATTTCTTTCTTTTAAAAAAAAAGATATGATTGGACGACATGAGCTGTCAATCAAGTTCCATTAGCAACGGAGCCGCCAGTCCCTGCTCAGGTGACTGCGGTGTTGAATGATAATTTTTTCCCAAACCACAAAATATCTTCTCAAAAGAGCAAAGTGCTATATCACTGGTGTTTAGATTCCTGGCAGGCACGTTCACACTAGATGCTCTTAGGCAGAATTGGCACAACATGAATGACATGGCACAAGTGATATTGACAAATAATTTTCATCACGAATGTTTTAGCCAAGCCAGACGGACAGAAGGGGGTCGACTGTTGGTGGTTGATGGTTTGACCAAGCAGACCAGACCAGGGCAAACCAACGTGATACATCATCACCAATGGTGTACAATCGACAGCGTTTCAAATTCTGGTTGACGGTCGGTCTAGTGACAAAAGTTACAGCTACAGCAACAGTGCAGTGACAGCATCTGACACTTTCACGACTCACAACACCGACACGCCATGCTGCTAACAATCAACGCGTTGTCTCAACTAACTAGCAAGCTGGTGGAACAACTGAACATCACGTTCTGTTCCCAGGGGCTGAGGGGCGTGCTCGTCATGCATGAGAATAGGATCCCATTATGAGCGATTCACACGCCTCGGTCTCTAACTGCGGTTATTTTGGAGAACGTTCTCGAGACGTGTTTGCGAGGCAGTCAGTTAATATTTGACAGTGACGGATTGAATCGACCTGGCGGTGACTCATCTGAAAGTTCATTAACTCATTCATCTTCCTCGTTAAAACGATTCCCAGTGAGCGACCCTCCCGTTATTTGCTTCTCATCACAAGATAATCACGTGGGGTTAGTTCATGTCTTGCTTTAGCTGTACACATTGAGGACAAAGAGAAGTAAAGTATTAATAATAGAATTTTAATAATAATACTACTACTTTTGAAAAGATATGAGTTCAGATGAGATATGTTTTCCAAAGCTCACTTCATTTTATATTTAATTTTGCGATACTGAATAAAATATTTCTAAATTCCTGCTAGTAATATAAATAATGCAGAATTTAATGCAGAAGTGCCTACAGCATCATGGCAATGTTCCACAAATGATTGACTGTAAATACCAGTAAATCCTATATTACTACATGAATACATTCCCGAGAATGTGGATTCCACAGTGCCCAGAGCTCTGCAGTGGGTTACAATTATTCAAACTAGATGTTCATTTAAAATGGTGGAATTTAAATCTTACTCTATGTTAAAATGTGGGATCCCAAGCAGTCACGAGCAGACGATGTAATGTATTCATTGCCCCTCGGCCGGAGAGACTGCAGGGACTGCAGGGATGTTTTGGTGGGGTAGAATAGAATAGAATAGAATAGAACTTTATTTATCCCGAAGGAAATTCGTGTGCCAGGTTACATAGCGATACAGTACAAACAGAATGATAAAAAGAGAGATGAACATCGATAAGATACCAGAGAGGAGTTCTAATGTAGTCATTAATTTCAGTAGTATTTACAAGTGTCCAATCAACTTCTTGCATACTTATCCCTTGCCAGGCTTCTGGGAGTCTCTATCCCTCCCTCTCTCTCTCTCTCTCCCTCTCTGCATAGCCAAATATGTGTGCTTGTGGTGATTCATTGGTTAGCCGGAAGGCTGTGGGTTCAAATCCCTCTGGAATCCCTCTGGAGTCGGCTTTGCATGTTCTGCTGCTTGTGTTCACGCAGGTTTTCTCCTCCACCTCCACCGCTGCCATGCACGTTTAGGTGCTTGGTATGTCGGGGTAGTGGGCAGGGTAGCTTAACTTTAAACAAAGGCTCATCCAAAAGACAAAAAGGACCTTATGCTTCTTGTCGTTTTTCTGACAGCTCATGTTCGTTAACTGGATTAAAATGGTACAATATAACAGTCTTGTTTGAGTCTGGTGTTTCAGCCAGAGGAGGAGGAGGAGGAGAAGGTGGTGCGGTGCAGTGTTCTGATGAGGAGGCGCCGCCGGCTCCTCATCACCGTAACTCAACTTCCACAGTTGTCAGAAACACCCACGGCAGATTATTGAACCTGTGAGCCATTTTCTTTTCAGTGCGTGTGAACCCTCCACCTCCACACCTCCCAGCCACACACCACCCTCACACGCTCCCCAGCAGAAACCACGGCAGTAATGCTTTGAGGATGCCGGTCGGTATCGCCGTGCTAGACAATCTATCGGCGTGATAGATTGGGCAAATCAGTCTCATAAGAATGATGGCGTTGGCTCTTCACGCTATGGCTCTATAAATTTAAGAGGCACAGCAGCCTATCTTCATAAATCGTTCCCTCAAAGTACATCTCTCATTGCCTGCAGCCTCGTGTGATGGGAAACGTGTGATAGATGTGCTGCTAATTTGTTTTGTTTGTCGGGAACATATCCACCGCTCATTTGCATGGGAGTGTTAACTCTGGAGATTGCTGAGTGCAGGCGTGCTTCATAAGCGCCGACTGCTGGCCATGTAGCCGACTTCTCGCCTTTCTTTGGCCAGCTTCTTTTGAACAATGTCAAATTAAACGTATTTCTGGAGTTGGGTGAACGCTTCTAGACTCCCATCATAACATGCCAATTGATTGGACAAGGTGAAATACGTGATGTCTTTATTTGAAGTTAGCTATAAATTATTGCCGATTTTTGAGTCGCATGACTCAATTTAGAGTCGTGCGACAAAATCGGGTCAAAAACGGGCTCAAATGGTATGTGTATGCCTGGCTGAACTGAAGCATCTTGCCAACACTCAAATAAATTGAATGCAAAAACATTTTACCTGTGTCTTGGTGGAGCAGCCCCTGCAGCCTCACAGAAGCTTTTAATTTTGATTTCATCGGACTGCACAATTTGTACAGTATATGGTAAGCCAATTATATTTCATCATTCAATATTATTTCTCTTCTGCTGTAAGGGAAGCAATTCATCTGGTTGGCGCTATGTTCTTGAGCATGGCGAGGTTTAAAAATGCCCACAAAATCGGTTACGACACAAAGGTCGAAGTGAGAGGCCTGTCCCTATACAGTATATATTTTAGTTGCATTTGTCAAGTAACTCATTTGTGATGAGTAACACCAAACTTCTTGTCTGGCCTGTTCACCATGGACTACATTTTCAACCTGCACTATCAACCAGAAGCTACCTGCACACTAGACATGTATTCAAAGGTAATGCTTGTGATTTTATGATACATAACTAAATAAAAATGCCCAACCTCGGGACGCTTTGCCCGGGAGGGAAGTTCGAATTATTTCAACTTTTACCTGACATGCGCCGCATGACTTAATGTACCAAGCAATAGATTTGAGGTATGGTAAACCCCACAATGTTTTAAGCTGTGGGTGATTTTGTTTTGAGAAAATAACACCCGACCTAGTGGTGCAACAAATGCATTGTTGTGTCTGAAGTGAACACACCTTAAAGGAAGGTTAGGCGATTCTGGAGAAATCAGCAGAAAAAGCTAAAGTTTGAAAGTAAACGATGTGAAAAAGCCCAGCCCCTTGCCTCAAGTGCACAAGATCATAGCTTTCTGAAATACTGCGCTGCAGGTACTGCCCCTGCCATACCTTCTCTTTCTCTTTAGCGGAGGGAGCCTTGAAGGAAAATGAATGAATCCTCCCAGAGAGAAAACGAGCAGCATGGTTGGAAACATACGTTAAGTTGTAAAGACTAAGCTGGTGAAAATGTCTTCAACTGAAAATGACTAATGCCTGCCTTGGATTCAAAGACATGGCTATGTACTTGAAAGACAAACTTGGGAAGTCAAAGTGTTTAATTGTCACAGGTTCTTCATAACACAGGGCCACTCTGAACAGTGAAATTCTTGTGACATAACAAAACATTATAGGGATATTTATAACAGTTTAAAAGTGAATGTAATGTTCTGGACACCTCCGAAACTGGAAGTGAACAAAGCATGTAGCTTTGATCCAATAATGGCAGAACATCTGACATCTGCTAGCCATCGGATCGTAATGGTACTCGCTATGTGCTTTTCTGCTTTATTAATACATGGCATACTATTTATTACTGGTAAAATATTCAGCATAGATCAATTGACCAATTTCCATGGCCAGTAGCCTATATTTTCCAAAGTATTCGAAGTAATTCTATTGGATGGGCTTTTTATCTCTAAATATTACCTGCAATACTACCCATCTCTCATCACTCATCTCCTCTCATCATCGTGTGCAATATTATTAATGTCATGTGCAATACCTCTCCTACATTACCTTTCAACATTATGTGCAATATTATTAATATTCTTTCTATCATGTGCAATACGTCCTCTTACCATTATTATTACCACAGTATTACACTTCAATTATGCCAAATTATTTTTTGCCGTCTGAATATCTTATCTTGCCTATATATTTGTATATTTTGAGTGTACATTTGTAAATCTGTTATTTAATTTTTATTATTCTGTTGATTTCTCTATTGTTTTATTGTACTGTATTGCTATGCAACATGGCACAAGAAATTCCTTCGGGATTAATAAAGTCCTATCTTATCTTATCTTATCTTACAAATCACTGACAATCAATTGTGTTTTAAAAATGATCATAGCACAGGTTGTATGCACTGAAGGGAGTTGTGTTTTGGTATTCACACCAAACCATCATCTCTTATCATCTTATTAACCCTCTGGTGGATGCTGATGACTTGACCGTCTTGTCTCCTCATATTGCTAGCTTGCAGCGACTGCTCTGTCTGCTCAAGTTGTAGTGTGCAGGATGACAGATCAGGTTTACCTCGATAAAAAGTGTCATTGTGATCGCTAAAAACAACCTTCATTCTTCATTACAGACTAAGCACTACATGCGGTGAACTGAAGTGACGGTGTTTGGGTCATTTCGTCAGGAATGTTTTATGTGATGCAGACGATGAGCAGTGCCATGGTTGCAAACCGTATGCCGAAGGCAATATGCTGGCACACAAGTGTCACATGTGTGCTGATGATGGAAAACTTCTCTTTTCAAAGCCTACTGTACTCCCCTCTGCACAGCCCACATGCGGTGCAGTTATAGTCCAGTGAAAATTTAAAAAGCCTCATGTGGCATTTAATGATGCACTCAGAATCATGCCTAAGCTCCCCAGATGGACAAGTGCAAGTCATACGTTTGAAAATAGCAATCGTCCCTTCGTTCATGCTGTGCTGATATCACGTGCAAATGTATGTGTCCGCTAATTGATTCATAAAACGTCATGATCATGGCTTTAAATGAGCCTGCACAGCGTGATGCAAGGTATTCCTCTTCATTTTGGAAACATAAATCTCTGCACTTATGTGGCTGTCAGGTTTGTTTCTACACATTAACAGTCAAATGCAAAATACACATAATGCTGAAATAACAGTGCGCAGGTTTTGTTTCACATAACTTTATTCCAAAATGTTCCTTGACAGTTAAATCACTTTAATAACAACAATCTTCTCTCCTGTGTGTCCTAAGGCGGATGGACTGGCCGACTGCTCACGTATGTTCGACGAGAGAGATGGACCCAGGGTTGGGGGTGCATTTAAAGATTAACATTGGGCTATAATACTGTGGATTTACATTTATTCATCAAGCATGAATTGAGTTCATCATGAAGCATGAATGTTTGTTATGTTATAATGATGACTTGTATGTATGAGTTTTTCCCATCCCCCTTGGTAGTTAATGTAAAGCTGACTGACCCTATATAGGGGTCAGTCAGCCATACTTCTACATGTCAGGTGTTTATTGGGTGTATGTTTGTTTTCAGCCTGTTTTTTTGTGGGAATGAAACCCAATTTCTCTACCCCAACTTTCCCCTGCCTCTCATGACTGCACATCCCTCACATATGACTTTTAATTTTTCAAATGATCTCCATATGCTTTCTCTGCAAATGCCATCTTGCCGTCTTTAAATCTGATTCGCGACAATAATGCCTTTTTTCTTCTGTGGAATCTTTGTTCCTTAGCTCTGATCATCTGTATCTGAACACTCTTTTTCTCTTTTTGGCGGAGAGGTCAAAACCTCGATCCACATCCCGCTCTCTGCCTCTTTTTCCCTCTGTTTGGGACTATTGATGTTGAACTTTCACCACGGACAGGAAGATCACTTGCGTTGAGGTCCTTGTTCAGGTCCCAGTGCCTTGCTCCATTGCAAACAGAAGTTTGAAAGGTTTGAAAGGTTTTGTCTGTCTGTCGGTAAAAATCACGGTGAACTCTGATGAACCTTGCAACTGGTTCAAGCTCTTGTTCACTAGGATACACACTCTGGTGACAGGGTTTCATAAATATCCTCATTTATCGGGAAAGGGGTGAGGTATGCATCAGTATCAGAGTTAATACATGCCATTTAGCTTTGAAATAATCTGGTTACTACCAGTTCCAGGCTATTTTAAATGGAATAGGGCATTTGCATGTGCCATTTCAAAGACTGCTGTTTTGAAATGCCAAAGGCGAGCCCTCAACAGTAGTAGGCATGCATTAACCATCATAGCGTTACCGCTGTCAAGGGCTCTTGTATTGTAATTTGCTCTAAATATAATATCAGGGACAATTAGATATAATGTATGTACATGTGGATGAGACCACACTAAGATCTTATCAAGTAGATGTAATTAAAACGGAAGACATAATGGTATTAAAGTAAATAATCACATCTGTGACTACCGATGTTTACCTGTTAATAAGTACTTGAATTGGAAAGATTCCGTGAAAAGGTTAATCCTTCCAAATTCCAGTTGTAGCTTGTTTTGTGTTGACATTGTAGTTTATGGTACATCTTTAAAAGAATGGCACTGTTACACTCAGTGTACATGCAGTGCAAGTGAACCTTCTGTTTCAGCTCAGCTGGGAAATTAAAACAATGGTTTTGGGCTGAGAGTTCTATTAATTAGTCATTGAGACTGAGTTGTTATCCCCATGGTAACGGCCCAAGCTGACTTTATTTATTTTGTACGTTTTACTACCAGTGTTTGCCAGAGATTGATTTATTGTGGCTTCTCACCACCAACATTGACTTCCACATATTGACTTTAAATGCTTTTTACTATTTAAGTAGCTGCAAGCGGACCTGACCACTTTGTCACATTTCCCTCCATGGAATGCCCTACTCATGAAAATATGTCTTATTGGATTGTACTTAATGGCCATAAACTCAGCAAAATTGCACCTTTACAGACAGCTTGAGTCAAGAACACTGAAAAATGTAATAAAATCTTAATCATTTAAAGCAACTATATGTAAGAATCAAGTGCATTCTGAGCTCCGTAGGTTGAGACAATAACAATCAGAAACTAATGTTAGTTCTAATCATAATTAAACCTTTAACAAAGCTATGAAATATATATTGTGGCAGCCGAGGGGGACGACCCAGAAGAATAATAGTGGAAGATCGTTATCACCGGCTGCCCAGGAAGGAGGATATGCCCATATTAGGAGTTCCGGGGATATCAGCTCCCAAGCAGCCCAACGAGATACACCTGCAGAGAATTACCGGGAGAGCTGCACCAGCCAATCAGAGGGGATTCCCTCCCCTACATAAAGAAGGAGAGGACAACCCCGGGGGAGAGAAACATTGGAGGAGAACGAACCAAAGAAGAAGAAGAAGAAGAAGAAGAAGAAGAAGAAGAAGAAGAAGAAGAAGAAGAAGAAGAAGAAGAAGAAGAAGAAGAAGAAGAAGAAGAAGAAGAAGAAGAAGAAGAAGAAGAAGAAGAAGAAGAAGAAGAAGAAGAAGAAGAAGAAGAAGACTGCTGTGGATACGACCCTTGCATCGGATGACTGCCCCCCCCCTGGATGAGAACCACGCACCTGCCTATGCCCCTGGACACGGACAACGACGATTCGGGTGGATTACGGATTGGTTGAGATTGCGCATTTCCCCTACCCCTTTCCCCCCAAAAATCTCAGTAAAGCTTTGTTTTGAATCACATTTATCTGTGGTGGACCTTGATGTTCTTTCATTTAATCCTGTGACTACACTAATTCCCCTCAGTGTGTCACAATATATATAATATATTTTTTAATTATCCACGCTTACATGTCACTTCGTTCCATTTTCCAGCGAAATCTGACCCGACTCAAATCTAAGAGAAATCAGCCCAAAAGCTGTTCTACGCAACAGAGAGAGTCGGGGAAGCCCTCATGTTTTAACTTTCAACCACAACCTGCTCACAAAATGGCCATTTAAAGAGATTTGTGCTGTAAAATCCTACATGTAGTCCCTGAATGGATTCATTATTCTTCCATACAGGACCTTTAAGACTACTAAAGTAGTCAAAGCCTTTGCTGTAGTGATGCACAATCAATCATGCATTGTTGTGGATATTACTATGTTGGCGATCAAGACGTTACCGCTTTAAAAATCTAAAAGAAAAAAAACATTTTGGGTTGACTGGACTTAAGGATTCTGTGGCAGATGGAATCCATCCAGTTGCAGACAATATAAACAGAAGTCATTGCATCACAAACAAAATATCATCAAATATTTTGTTTGTTCAGGGAGAAAAAGTGAATTCAGATTTATGAATTAAACAGTATTGACATTTTTTCAAGCGCTCGGTGGAAGAGAAGAGTTGAACGTCAAGCTGTCATTCAGAAGCCCGAGGAAAGGAGATGGATATACAGTATTAATAATATATCAATGTTGTTGCCTGCACTTCTTCACAGTAAGTCTTGCTTTGCAGAGGAAATTCTAAAATGCTGGTGATTAGAACATTTCAGCTGATGATCCATACTTATGTGATCTCTGCCCTATTTTACTCGTCATTTGGCGTTCTTTATATTTGTGATGTCTTTAATGAGCCAGTAAGGGTCAGGCATCTTGCTCAAGGATGCCGACAGGTCAAACCCAGAGATTTTCCACTTGAAGTCAAACATCCTTAGCAGTAGACTATCCCGGGCCCCAAGCATTCTGCCCTTTTCACTCAAAAGAATAACCAATTAACTTAATTAAATCCTAGAAAAAATTTCCCACATGATTCAATTGCTTTCTTTCAGCATTCAGCATTTGTGTTGGGCCAATTTAATTTACTTGGGGTGGGTCAACTTCATTTATGAGGGTTGATTCGACTTATTTAATAGGGTTGGGTTTAACTTAATATAATGGGGTTTGCTACAGAATTGCTTAATGCTGAAAGAAATACATTTTATCACATGGAAACATTTAATTAGGGTCATTTATATAATTAGAGCCTATTTTGTGTCAACTATAAATATCACATATGAACACTGAAAAAATGCGAAAAATATACTCTATATTAGGAGAACAAATAATTCAGTTAATTTGCGAAAAAAAAAACCAATATGTTGCAGGCAGAGAGTATATCTTCATATTCATGTGTACATTTATTTGACACATTGCTGTCGAACATGTCCAGCTGTATGTAATTAACAAATATATACACAGAATGAACATACATAAGGAACATGAGTGAATCAGCATGGTCAGTGTAAAGAAGTCAGCCACTCAAGCATCCAGTCGGTCGGGTATTCAGTCAGCAAGTCAATAATTACAAATAATTTGTCCATTCCATTCTGCCAGCCAGTATAACTTCATTTCAGACACATCGGTCAAAATCAGTTATACAATTATACAAAAACAAGATGATATTCCCCCCACCAGCTGAGTGTGACGTTAAATGAGATGGTTATGGTACAGGTCATTGTCTTTAACAAGCGGCTTGAAGGGGAAGCGTCACGCTTGACTTTTGAGACCTAGCAAGCACAAATCCGATAAATGAGGATATTTATGAAACTCTGTCACCAGAGTGTGTATCTTAGTGAACAAG